>VXBX01007795.1:1488431-1514684 GCA_013400415.1 Scytalopus superciliaris
GGTATTTTTTTCTAAAAGATGTATTAGAAGGAGTTTTATAAAAGTGCAGCAGAGGGCAAAATAGCAGCGAAATGATTGAAGATATGCATTTGAATCAGCTTGGTTTATAGGGATTAGTTAGGCTATATGAAAATCCATGAAGGTCATAATGACATTTATGTCATTCTAAAACTGATGTGTGCTATTTTTTATTCCCTTTATAGACTGAACAATAAACAATTTTAAATCTACTGTTGAATTTAAAAGTAGTTGTATTCAGCTTTTAGTGCAAAACAAACTTTTAAGGAAATATATTATCTGCAATCTAAATTCATACTTTTTGGAGCTAAATAACATTTTCAACTAAGCTGCAGTTTCACCAGAATTAAAACCAAATGTCTACTTCAGCAAATTAGGTAATGTGTAGTTTTTGCAAACATGCATTTATAGAGAAGCTTTAAGCATTTAAAAAAAAATAAATTGATGACTCTCTTTTGCTGTCATTAGTGACTGAAGTCTGAGAGTCAGAAAATACAGGCATCTTCCATTTCATCTATATCATCTACAGTCTTTCGCTCTAAATTATGGCTTTTTAAAAAGTAATTTTTGTAGGCAGATCTAGATTAAAAATTCATAAATATAAATAAATGCTACATTTATAGTTTTCAATAGGTATTGATTTTTAATAGTCAGACGCATTGACATAGGAGCTCTGAAATCCAATGAGTTGTATTCCTAAATGACCAAAATAAGAACACACTCCAGGACCCATGGCTTTAGTGTTCTGCATTTAAACCTTTTGGCTATTCCATAATTTTTCAACTACAAACTGAGGGGAGAAAAGAAAGCTGAGATTCATTGAATTCCAACTCACAGAACTGTGGGCAACAGTGAAAATTAACTTATTAACTGAGAGGGTTTCTCCAAGTGTTTTGTTTATGCATTAAGTTATGCTCTTCTGACTCTATCTTACTAGTTATTTTATATAAACAGATTCCTTCTCATACCTTTTACCATANCTGATTACGTAAAGAGATGGGATGGAATACTTCCTAGATCTTGACCCTGGTTACCAAGGAAGGCCTACAAAAAAACAACCCATCACACCATACCTAGTTTATTCTAATTATTTAATCCTTATTCTTTAAATAAATGGAAGAGGCTTACAGCTCTTACTTGACCAGTGGCCTTTGTCCTGTGTGCCTTTGGTCAGCACTGACCAGTCTTGCAACAGCTGTAACCCACATGTACAACTTGGCAGATATAGGAACTGTGCTTCTTTTCAAATATTCAAATGGCACCACTTGTGTCTGAAAAGTCTTAATAAATATAAGCTTTTGCATTGTTTTGTAATGTGAAAAAAACCCATCCTCTGGCCCTTATTGTTTAGAGCTGTGCTTGTAGATCCAGAGAAACCTCTAACTCCAAGGACTGGTCATGGCTACCAGAGGAACAAGACACAGGTGACATGAAATACCAGTTTTGTGTTTCCCTGACCTGTCTAACTGCAACGTAAAGCTATGCATAGGAAATAGGTCCTCTTCTGGGGGAGGGAGAGAACAAAGAAATAACTCACATATTGAAATGACTGAAAATGAAGTCAAAGTTAGGAAAGAAAATCATATGTCTCATGCTGTTTGGCTTAATGCTAATAGAATAGTTTTGGTGGTTTTGCCAGCAATTAGAAGACTTTTTTAAAATACATTCCTAAATACTTATGTAAAAGAAGCACGCACAGCATGGAATGTATTTATTAACCACCTTTTAACTTCAAAGCTTTTTATTTTTACATAATTTCACCAGCAGAATAAATCTTTTTTAAGAAAGTGTCCATCTGAACTTGTTTGGGTCTCTTAAAATACAGTAATCGGAGGGGATCAGCAGTTGGTAAAATTAATCCAAAGTAACTGTTTATTCAGTGTGGCTCCAGTGTAATCCTACAGCTTTCAAGAATTTCAAAACCTCACAAAATGTAATTATATCCTGAAGATGTTAATGAATATGGGGGAAAATGTTAATAAAATTCCACGGATGGTGCAGCTGGAATGGGTATCAAACTGCAGAGGGCAATTCTCAGTTATAAATTGTGTTCCAGGTTACATAAGGAATCACCAGAAATTTGAAAACTAGCCAGAGATTTCCAGGACTCAGGACTTAATATTCTTATTTTAGGCTTAATGGGAGCGTATTATACACAAAAAAGAGAGATACTTTTATTAAAGTCATAAACAGTATTCCTAAGGAGGCTTTGACATTTTTCAGATATTTTGTTTACCCGGGAGAATTTTACTATTTACGTTCATGTGTTGCTACTAGAATAACACCCTTTTAAACACTCCTACTGTGGTATAATAACATTTTTCCCTGGCTGAGCTCAAAGCTTTTCCTAGGACTGAAAAAAACCCCACAAAATTAAAAAAGCAAAGCAAGTATGGAACCTTGTTTGCAGCAAATATATTGATTTAAACCTGCATGTCAGGTTACATGGAATTTTCTGCTGTGAAATAGGAACTCACATCAAATTTGGAACATGCCGGAGTACGGAGTGATGTTAAGACTGACATATCATAGAGCAGAATGGTCCCAGAATACAGACACTCTTGAGATAGAATTAGCTACTCAGACTGTGGGTTTTTTTCCTCTAAAAACCCATGAAGATCAAACCCCTGGACTCAACATTTCAGTGAACATTCTAAAGCAGTGGCAAAAACTCTTCTCTTGCTTTGTCAGCCGCCTTTTAAGCTTGTTGAGAGGTTGAAATGAGAACTAAGTGGAATAATTGAGCGCTCAGAGGTACCTGAAGCTCTGACAGCTGACCAGCTCATTGTATGGGCATTGTCTGCCTCTTGGCTGGGCAGCTGAAGGAACACACAGAACTAACATATGTTATGATATACCTTTATTCAGAGCCAGTGCTTATATATCTGCACACCACATTATGTTAGGCAGCCACATCAGTGACTGTACAGATCTAGTTGTGAAATTTAAAGCAATTGTGTTGCTGCATCCGAATGTTCAAATTCCATGAAACATTGTATTTGGAAGAGCCCAGTTGTTGGTTACCATTGCTAGATGGTTTCTCTTTCCAGAAGGGATTTCAGAGGAATTTATTACCAGTTCAGAGCTCATACAATGGTGAAGAAGATTCATTTTGGTAAGGGTTAGAGGCTAATGTTAACTAACACAACAGGGTTTGTATTATCTACCACTGTTGTCCAAGTTTTCTGGATATATCCTGGAGCGTTTGCTTTCCTGTCTCTGAACTATGTAGGGATTTGTGTGTTTCTGCAAAACCCAAAGACCTGTTTGTTTATGCAGCATCACTTGTGAATGTTGTCCCCAATTGTTTGAGTTGTTCAACTAAACAGGTGGAATGGGAATAAAAGTAAGGTGGGAGGATTCGGGGATCATGGAGTCCTGTGGATGAGACACTCAGCATAGGAGATGAGATTTCTAAGAAAATAGGCGGGGCGGGGGGGGGAATCATGTTTCTAATGCATTGCACTTTTGAAGAAAAGGACCTATTTGTTATAAATAGAGAATGCTTCTGTAGCAGCGTGGTGGCTCATAAAGTGCTGCTGCTAAAGTACACAGAAAGCATTTCTCCTGTTTCAGGAAAACACAGCAGGTTATAAGGCATATTTCTGAATATTCTACTGCTTCATAACAAAGTAGACATGAAAATGGTTAAGAGAGAAGAAGAAAATGGGAAATTAATGAAGTTTTTTTTAATGTGTACATGGAAAATGGAACACTTTTGTTATCTATCCTCTTTGCTTTGTTGTATGTTTCTTTTCTCATGTGTTGCTAGCCTTTCACTGCATTTTTGGTTCAGAGTAGTTGTGCTAGCATGATAGATTGTACTGGCTTCAGTGAAGTTCATATTTGTATCGGGTCACTGGCCAAGGATGGAAAAAAGAATTAAAGGAGTGAAAAATAAAAGAGGAAAAAAAGATTCTCAGAGCTTTGGAAGAGCTGTTACATTTCACAAAGATAAAAAAGTCCATCAATAAGCATTTGCCCAATGGTCTTAAACTATTATTATGTACTCAGTAAATAATGTGCCAAAATACTGTGTGTGTATTGCTGGATAAATCAGATGCATTTAAAATCCCTAAGTACAATGAACCTTATTTTTTATCTTAAATGCCTTAGTCCTCATCTGCCCACTGTGATTGGCAAGGGTGGCCCAAAGAGTCAAACAGGAAATGTTTCATTTCTCTTGTACAGAGAGGCACAGGTACTTCAGGTGGGGTATTCTGGCTGCTGCTTGAACATATTATGGCATTGGTGCATCTACTAAGAACATCTGGCTAGAATGCATGAATCCAGCTGTTGAAATCTCTGTCAAAGATTTTCATTTAATATATTCTCACAACAACAACAAAAAAACAAAAACAAAAAAAAACCCACCCAAAAAACAAACAAAAAAAACCCAAAACCAAAACAAACAAAAAAGCAAAACAAACAAAGAAAGAAACCAACAACAAACATGATACCTTAATATTATGCACTTCAGAGGAGTTCACAACTTATAAAGAAATGCTGAGATTATTTTATGTTTTAAATACTTTTATGTTTTGAATGATGGTGATTCAGCCTAACTTCTTGTTATCCCCAAATTTCTTGTGTTTTCTGCTAATAAGTAAATACTTGATGTCTCATCTGATACTTGAGTTTGGGTCTCTCCCTGCTCTGCCTAACACAGTGTTAGTCCAGTGCCTGAACCATTGCTGTATAGGAAGAGTAATAAAAAAGGAGAAATAGACTCCTAGTGAGAATGAGCCAACCCCCTTCTGTTCTGTGAAGCCATAGGACAAGAATGTTTACAGTGTACACGCATCCTTTGCCTGTGCCTGGCCCATGCCAGGGGCCTTTGGAGGATCACCCAAGGAGCAAGTGCATTAGTGCCGGTGTGACACACAGCCTCCCAAGGCGGTACAATGGCATGGGAAATACAATTTGGATCTCCTTTCTCTTTGTGAACTCTGCTGACCAAAATCTCATTGAACAACTGGGCACATATGGCAGTGCCTGTAATGGGTTTGATTCTTATGTGAATGGACACAAATGGATCCTCAGAAAATTCCCTTAGGGTGAAGTTTGTGCCAAGCACCATCAAGGATAGCTGTGTGAATGTAATTATTGCATTTGTAATAAAAACATTTTTCTAACTGATTAGTTGACCAATTAGACCAACATGATGATCATGTTTTCAATGATCATCAATAATTCAAAGTAACCAGTGTGATAGTTTGTTTTACCACCTGGTGATTTTAAAATGACCCCATATATCATGGAAGTGACCTATAGAAACAAAAGAAATTAAACCAATAGAATTTTATAGAATTTTAACTGCATCACATAAAAAAAATATTCAATGAGTGCAGAATTTAATAGAAAATATTATTCTCCTGCAGTGTTTTTTACTAACCTCCCTAAATCCAGGAGTTATAATAAATAGGTTGTTGGAAAATTCTCTTGAAATTATTTATTTTCTTTCATAAAGTATGAATTTCTTCTCTAAAATAACATATTTCTCTTAAGCAACCCCAAAGGTGCAGGAAGAAGATGACTGGTTTTGGCCATAGTAGGTCTGCTTCACATTGCTTTGTAGCTGTTTGAACACATTGGGGGATCCAGATCCAGCAGGCTCCAGCAGATATTTGTGTTCTTTACTCCTACATGGGTTCCAATTTATTTTTGCAGTTAAGTCAATACGAAGTCAGAAACCCAAATGCATCACTGGATATAAATGATGGTGACTGTCAGAATGGGCTCTGTCACCATTACAAGTAAGAGTAAATCAGAGCAGTCCCAAGGATGTAATAATTTATGCTGGTGACATTTACCCTGGGTGGCTGGGGATTATAATATACCAGAAAGTCATGTTTCCCCCCCCCAATTTACATTACATTAATCATAGCATAGCTAAATATAAAGATCCAGCTTCAGGTTCAGTTGTATGTCATATCAGCTACCAAACAGAAACTCAAAATCAGTTGCTATGACTTCCAGCACTGCCTGCTTCATCTGTGTTCAAATACTCAGATTCAAGGCAAGGATGTTTTTAGAAATCAATTACATCTTATTTATAAAACACTCAGCAATGTGGAAAGTCAGATTTAAAATAATTTCAAACTTCCTGGCAGTAAATAAAAGCTTAAGTCCAGCAAATCATTAGTTGTTTTTATCTTCAAATTTAATAGCTGTGTTCAACACTGTATAAGTGGCTTAAGGGCATTAGGGTTCTTAGTGTCTGTAAACTACATTGTTGTGACTTGGTTTTAAATATTTATAAGTCTACTATTAAGAACAAATCATTTTCTCAATCTATTTCACTAACAGAAATTATTTATAAGTATATCATTAATTATTTAGATTTTCCTGGTATTATATTTACATTAATAATTAAATGCATCTAATTATTAAATCATATAAATAAGATTTAGCTTCATTGATGAGTTGAAATGCAAACAGCAATTCTATCACTGACTGCAAACATTTGAAATGAGATACTCTTCAGTAACAAGCCCTCGTACTTGCCAGAAGTCATGAGAGTAACCTGCTGAGGTAACTTACTCCCTCAGTGTCTGTGGTGCATAATTATTGCAAGTAAAATCTCCCAGCCAGAATCAGCTTTGTCCACTTCTCACAGTTATTCCAGGACAGGTACCAAGGTCTTTACTCTGACCACCAATTCCCCCCGTGCACCTGATGGATCTGTTTCCACTGCAGGAACCTTGGCCATCTCATTAAAGTTTTCCCCGAGTGCCACAGCTCTCTGACCCGTGTAACACTGTGCCTTAAGCCCAGGAGCTGTAACCCGTTTCAAGGGGCCCTCTGATTTCTGCAGTGCCCCAACATGCCCATTGCTGTGAGCAGCAGAGGTAGCAGCCTCCCCCCCGCGGCATTCCCACGCCTCGGCAGGGCGAGCTCCGTGCCCCTGCTACACCAGGTGACACAGTTAACAAGGGCTCGTTTCTCACTCGTGTCTTGTACAAAGTATAATGACATGATGAGTAAAATGTAACCTGTTTCAGCCCCTGATTACAACAAAGTTAGTCTAAGTTCAAAAGCCTATCATTACCTATATGAAGTCTGCTGGTGATTACAGTTCTTCAGCATAAACCTCCAGCTAATACAGTCCCACTGCTATTTCTAGTCTCCATGATCAGGGATTACTCATGTCTAGTGATGATGTGCAGTGGGCCTTGTGTGTGCCTCTTGTGGCAGACAGATATAAAATCTTTACATCTTTAAAAATGTGCAATGTCTATTTTCTAGAATTATTTACTGGCATTGTAAACAAATCAATTTTGAACCTGGCACCTGAAGACCTCAGGTCTGGACTAATGAAACCTGGTTTTAAAGATTTTTCATCTCTTCCATTTTCAGATAGAACCAGAACCAGTGTATATAGGCCTCCTGGAACCCCTCTTAAGTGGCCTTTTCAACTTTTCTTTCTCTCTCTGAAGTGCCCTTGGGTATAACCTAATTAATCATAGGCTAAAGCTTTCTAATAAATAACAACAGTGTAGATTTTCCAAATTGTATTCTGTGCTGTTCATGGCAAGTAAACATCTGGAATAAATAGCTGCCCATAGTTGAATCTAGACATAAAATGTTCATAAATGTTCATTATAGCACTTCATATTTTCAGTACCAGCTTGATATTTTCTCCTCAGGTCTTTATTTGTTAATGTAATCCTGAAATCTTCAATTGCCTGCTTTCATCATAGTTCTTTATTCTTTTAACCTATTTGCAGCCATGCTGCTTTATTGCAAAATGAAAGTAAGAATAATGTCAATGATTTCCCACACAAAAGGACCCAAGGGAACACTTTAGGACAATCTGAACTACAATGAGAAATAAGTGAGCTGATGTTAATTCATATGAACTTTTAATTTGAGGATAATACTAGAAGTGAATCATAATCTTCAAGGTGAAGAAGTACATTAGCTTCCTGAGCTGACTTAACCTGAACACTGAAAGTGCCACTAATTGCTTGTCATATCTCTTTATCATTGTTTCCAATGCTATAAAATATGAAGAATATTTATTTTCAAAAGATGATGCATTGGCAGAGTATTCAAGCAATGAAGAACATGCAGTTAGGATTAGAAGAATTCTAAGAAATCTCCTCTTTGTGTCTTACATTCAAAGATAATTTTTCACTCTTTGATAAGTTTTTGCTTTATTTGGGGTTTTGGTCATCTGGTTGGTTCACTGAAAAACTGAACTGTAATGAAACAAAAATGGGGTGAGGACTAACTGTAACTGTGCCCAGCATGGGAAGTAAAAGCAGAGCGTGTGCTGTAATAGTCCCATTCTACTTTTAACAAGATGCAATTGCCAGTTAACTTCAGAAGGGAGCACACAAATAGACTGCAGGCATCATGCTTTAATGCTTTTGTGTTACAAAGAACTCTAATTGCTCCTGCAGGGATGAGAAGTCAGAAATTAGAAAAATCATAATTGTCCTCAATATAATCACTAAACTTCAGCCAAAGCTGTCCAACTTTCTGTCATATCAGTCCTCCTTGATTTGACTGTGTGAAGATGTTGCATGTAGTCTTAGCCTGGAATTACCTCAAGAACTATTTTTTTGTTTTTCCTAACTCCACAGAGTTTGCATCTCTAAGCTCTTTTTGTCTCCAGTTGTCTCAACTTACGTTATCAGATCTTCTTTTACCAAAGTTACTTTGCTTAAATCTTTTATGCATGGACAAATTTACACATGAAGTCAGTTACATCAGCATTCATATGTACCCAGGGATTCACTTAATCTCTTGGGGAGGAATTCAAGTACATAATGTATTTTTGCTTGCAGGTTGATTATTCTGTATTAAGTATCACAGAACCACAGAGTGCAAAGAGTCAGTGAAATGTCATGAAGACTCTGCACATCAGAGTTTGGTCAAGTTTCAGCAAGTATCACAGTGAGCACATATACACTTCTGTTCCTGAAACACACAAACATCCCCTAAAATAAACACTTCAAATTAAAGCAATAAGAGCAGTTTCAGTGGTCCATGTCTTAGCATAGATTTTAAAAGCCATCCAGAACCCTTCAGAAATAAGCAGACAGCAAGTTTTCCCTGAGTTTCTCTGTAAATTTTGCATCTGCAATGACCCTTGCTAAACTCACTTATAACTAGGTCAGGTGCATCTTCATGAGTTCCATGTACTACGTGAATTTGAAATATATACCTGAGCTTTTTGTACAGCCAAACTCTGAGATGGTGTCATATTGATCTATACATTTACTTGTTGACTATGGGCTTACTAGGTGTAAATAAAACTATTTGCTTCTGGACTTTTCAAAATAAAGTCATAGAATAGTTCAGGTTGGAAGGGACCTTGAGGCTCCTCTTGTTCCACCCCCTGCCATGGGCAGGGACAACTTCCACTATCCCAGGTTGCTCCAAGCCCTGTCCAACCTGGCCTTGAACACTCTCAGGGATGGGGCAGCCACAGCTTCTCTGGGCAACCTGTGCCAGGGCCCCACCACCCCCACAATAAAGAATTTTGTCCTAATATCTAATCTACACCTGCATTCTCAGTCTGAAGCCATTTCCCCTTGTCCTGTCACTACACTCTTGTAACAAGACCCTCTACATCTTTCTTGTAAGTCCTTTGTTTCAGGTATGTAACTGTTCCATGTCAGCTCACATTCATTCATCTTGCTTCACTGTCAGTGTGTAGATCTGTCAGATGCCAAGGCCACAGACACGTGTGTGTAATACTGTTAAAGCTGGGCACATGGGCAGAAACAGCAGCAGCAGATTGGAAACTGCACTCTCTTGTCAACAGAGATTTTGCTTCTCTGAACTCTCATGCAATTTTCAAGTAATTAAAATTTAATGCTCTTTAACATGATTAGGCAAAAATCTTAATCATAAGGCAGATTGACCTGCGTGTCTGATAGACTGAAAAAGTGCCACCTTACACAAATTTCTTCTGATTACAATTTATGGTGGAACCGATTCTTTGAGAATGGAGTTCTGCAGACGTTGGACACAAAGGTGCCACCAAGAGGCTTTCAAAGTTGACTGAAGCACCAAAGGCAACTTTTGTCATCTTGCTGAAGTGTGCAGTACTACCAAGTTCTGCTTAGTTGCCAAAAGACATGCAGTTTCTAACTTTGTTCATAACCAGTGCTTCTTTTTTTTTCCCCGATAGAGTACATTTTATACTGAAAATATCATGAAGGAGGTATCGGATCTTGATCAAGTCTGTCTTTTAGGAGGATAAGATAAAATTATTTATTAGTGGGATACTAGTCCTACAATATCATATATATTCAGATTTACCAATAATAAACATAGATTTGAAAACAGAAAAAAAATTCCAAGCTCTAGCCTAAAGGGAAGTACTGAAACACTTCCAGACAAGGTGGAATATGAAGGAGACAGTGTAATATGATAGAACCATGAAATTAATGAACTAAAAATTAAAACTTATGACCTTCGTCTTTGGGTGTTCAATG
This sequence comes from Scytalopus superciliaris, assembly GCA_013400415.1. Taxonomy (NCBI): domain Eukaryota; kingdom Metazoa; phylum Chordata; class Aves; order Passeriformes; family Rhinocryptidae; genus Scytalopus; species Scytalopus superciliaris. The sequence goes on from VXBX01007795.1 coordinate 1,498,904, forward strand.
TGCTGGTATCCTCAAGAGGGGGATGCTGAGACTCTTAAGTGTCACTTGTTGATTGTACTGGTACTGAATTGATATTGACATTAATTAAATTCGTGCTTGAAGGGTTCAGCTTGGAGACTTAACATGGCTGGAAAGAGATGCTGAAGGGATGCACTAACATGCCTAGAGATATTAAGAAATCTCATAAGTGATTAATTCATATACCTTCCTTTGCTCAGGATTAAAATGGTCACTAGAATTGTTTCCCAGAAGAAAATTTTTACCATGTCAAATTGGATTTGGGATGGGTAGGAAATAAAGAAATTTGCATTTTTCTGTAGCTGGGGAGCAATTACCTAGATAACCTGCATGTTTTTTCCCATAAGAACTTCTGAGCTGTTGTAGGGACAAGAATATCTAGTAATATATCTTTAATAGCACTTTTCCCCTACAATTGTGCCACAGGATCATAAGGCTGTTGAAGAACACTGCATGTGCCATGCCATGAATTCTATGATCTGTGGCTCATTCTTGTCAAATTACCTTTTCCTGACTGGCTAAAATTTCTCTCTGATGGATGCCTTTCATCCATGTGTTTCTGTGCTCCAATATCCATGTCTGTAACAAAGCTACAGGTGCAAATTCTCCATAGCTTTTAGATTCAGAGATCCACTGTTAATATGAGTAAGTATTATCAGGGAGGGGTTGATGATATTCCTTTGTGCAGATGTCCTGATTTTGTCTTACTTTTCTTTATACTGACAGCTATCCACTTCCAGAGGGGAAAAAAAGTGGCTTTCTCCATAGATTTTTTTATTATTATTATTATTATTTTCCTACTGACCATTAAGCAAATATAGTCATTTAAATATCTGTTTTAATGTCAAGAGTTCCATGAGTGGTAATAGCTAGGTTAGATCTCATCATTTTATGTATTTAGTTATAGTTGTTTCTCATCATAAGCATTACATTACATTTATCAAGAGTAATTTTCCTCTGCCTTTTTATCACTGAGACACTAAATATCATTATATATTCTGTAAGTCTTCTCACCTTTCATTTTTACTATGAATAATAAAGACTTTGGCTCTTCCCTATGTTGTGAATGAACACACTGAGAAGCACAGTCCCCAGCACAGCTCTCTGCAGAATTTTACCTGTAAAAACTGGACATTTATTACCTAAGTGCAATTTCAGTTTTTTTTTATTTGTTTACAAATCCATGCAATGGCTTTATTTTGTATACCACAGAATTATAGAATGTTAAGGGGTTGGGATGTACCTTAAAGATCATCTACTTCCAATCTCCAAGTGCAAAGATAATCTTTCCATTCATTTTTGCCCGGTGTAACCTGGCGCAGTCCTGGGAGGTGGAGTGGCCATGGCAGAGCAGCACACAAGTCCTGCAGTCTTCCAGACCTCCCTCACACTGCAGGATGTGCTCCTCCATAGGCAGGGCTCTGAGCAGTTGTGTGATTCCTTTCTGTACACCTTAGGGCTGACAGGGAATTCCCAGTGGGGAAAAAAAATAGTAAGAAACTCAGCAAGCCTTTTGGTATAGTCTGTGCTTTTTCTGTGAGCTGATAAGATACTGCTGGGCTCCAGGAGACGATATATTGTAAGCCTTGTCACACTGAGATTCCCAATTCTTGGCCCCCGAGACATGAGCTCCACTTTGTCATTTGTACCTGGAGGACAACTTCTCAAAATCATGCAGTCTGTAAGGTTAATCTAGTTGTATCTGTATGAATATTTCACATTATAGAACACCTATGATTTCCTTGTAATCTCAAAGTTACCTGGCTATTTTAAACAATTGAATCCAGTCTTTAATAGCAGGTATGGCACAAGATAGTATAAAATGATTTAGAAGGCAGCCTGCTTCCCACTGACAGGTTCAGTGCCTGTGAGCTCTGCTGAAAGGAGGAAGCACAGAGCTTTCAGCATCTCAAACTAAATCCCAGTCTCCACCCTCGCCCTGCTCCCAAACTCCCAGCACACACCCAGCAGTGTGTGGCTGCTCAGGGGCCGGCCAGGAGCCACTGCCTCACATCCTAGTGGTGTAACAGCGTCCACTGGATCCGTGTTCCCCTCCTGCATGCTGACAGCAGCTCCTGCCTCCCCAGCTCACAGAATTATAAGAGTTCACCTAATACCCCATCCCCTCAGCCTGCCTCCGTCTTCCATCCAAAAGACCACTCTGAGCCTGGCCTGCCTTAGCATGAAAATAAGTTTATAATTCATAGTGTACCAGGGACCTCTGTCACAGACAATATTGCAGCTGGATTAATCACTGCACAAGGGTCAGACGTGAAGTCCAGACCCCAGCAAGTTCACACGTTGGGTAGAAGGCAGGGGTCAGCAGGCACATGTTCAAATACAGCATGAAAGAGTGAACCAAATCCATATCATAAACAGTGATTTCTTTATTTTTTTATGAGTGCTACTAAAACCTGCAAACCAACAGATTCCTGGGTCTGTGCCTTATTCACCTTTATTTACTAACACATGGGTTCCAGCAAGCTTGGGAGCTGAAAAGCTGTTTTTTCTGTCAACACTACCAATGTGCATCTTGCCAAGATTTTTACCACATTAGGAATAGATTTTAAAAATTGAGACTGTACAATTCAACTTCCTAATCTATTAGTTTATGTTTGCATAGATTATTTTTTCCTACTACCATGAAGAAAAATATTTACTCCACTGGAGGACTGAAAACTGTGTTTCTGTGAAATCGAACCGCATGCAAATGAGAAAGCAGGTCCTCAGGAGCTGCGTCCTCTCATGTGGTTAAGCAGGTGTGGAAAGTTTCCAAAAATGTTTTTTAGGGCATTGCTGTAAATTCAGAGCACAAATGGAAGATCACTTCCCTTTCCTTTTTATGTGCGGCCGGGGGGGAGGAAGTTTTATTTGAATATCCTTAATGTTATTAAAATTGAGCTATACTTTCTCCACTTAGAAGAAAATGTAGGTGGGTAAAGGGTACCAAGAGTTCATTACAGTGCCAGAGCAGCACAGGGGAGCCCTGCTTTGGCCAGGCCCGCAGAGGTTAAGGTAAAGGCAGCATGTGTGCTGGGGCTGACAGAGGTGCTAATTGCCTGTGTTTGGGCAGAAGCCCGGCCAGGATCCCAGCCAGCCCCTCTCTGGGGGAGATAACACTGACAAGAGAAGAGTGACTGCAGCTTTTCTCAGAAGAATCACTCCTGTGCTGCACCAGGGCTGCAATCTTGAGCTGCTTAATCTCTGCCTGAAGAGCCCGCACCCAGCCCTACAACCTGTTCCTCTAACCACGGCAAGTGGGCAAAGCCTGCCAATAGTTTATTAACTTGTGGTGGAAAATGAGTTATCCCCTTTTCTGTGCTTTACAACCAAAATCACTTTGGCCAAAAGTGGTTGGCATTGAGCACATAGGACCTTTTTCCCACTACTTTTGACCTGGGTTTCCCGGTTTGAAATCACTTTGTCCTGAAGAGCAGCTACTTCCTTGGAAGAAGCAGATTTAAAACAATAAATACCAATACATTTGTTGCCTTATCTACATCTGACATTCCTGTCACTTCTCCACGTGGATGTGATTTAACCTTGCCATCATCTGCTCTCCTGAGGAGGAAATTACAGTCCATTTCTCCTTTGATCTGTCAGCTTGGAGCAGCTGGCAACTTGTCAGCACCCCTTCTGCAGATGGACATTTTGCTGCTGAGAGCAATACCCCAGCAATCTGTACGTACTCAGCCTTGACAAAATGACTTCATAATCAGTAGCCAAGGAGTTACTTTCCCCAGTGCTCTTCTGTTCCTGCATTTTTGCAGATTCATACTTCACCTGCTTTCCATTATTTCAGGTTCTCTTAAGCAACCCTACCCTTTATAAAGAAGTAGCTGTAAGTGATGGACACGTGGGAAACAAAGATCAGGAAAAGCAAGGTGACATCCTGTCCTATGTAGCTGAGGAAGTGGAAGCCTTAACAGAACAGGAATGTATGTCCTGTATGCAAATCTTAATGAAATCAGTGATTTAAAATCACAACATTTTTTTAAATGCAGTTTTCCAAGTCTCATTAACTTCAAACAAGAGGATTCATATTCTATTTAACTAGACTTCACATTGAGCCACTTTTCATTTACAGTATATTCCTAAAGGTAGAACCAGCAGGGAGATGAAATGACTTCATTTACTGGAATTACAGCTTCTTTTATATAAAACGTTAATCATTTTATATATGACAACCTTATGCTTAATGTTGCTAGAATACTCCTCATAAAACATTATTTTGTGAATGCATAGACTCCCCTACTGAGCACATAACAGCTTCCAGTGGATGTGCTAATCCAGTTTGAATATATGTAGTATTTAATCTTCATTAAGATGCTGAAGTCTATACAATGTTAATTATTCATTTTGCATGTTCCTTGCACTTTATTGTAATTCATAATTTCCTTAATCAAAATGTAGTTTTTAATTATAACTCTAGAATTTGGATGAAACCTGCCTGGTAAGCATAAGCAGATTTTTAAATTTTTTTTTTTTTTTTAAGTTTTGCTTAAATTTTAGCATAGGATGACAAAGGGAAACTGGTGAGAAAAGAGTGTTGAATGAACATTCGAGCGAGAAAGCAGCATTGCCCCGTCCCTCGGCACAGCCCAGGGGGGCTCCTGGGGGCAGCGAGGGCTCTTCTGCTGACATTTGCTAAGCCTGAAATCTCAAGGCCTGAGAGCACAGGGTGGTTTCCACTCTGGCATTCTCGCCTGCTTTCCATCAGCACCAGGATGTGGTAAACTTCTGCAGGTACTGTAGTGTGTGTTTCTTTGGAAAGCTTTCCAGCAGGATAAGAAGACTGCCACAGTACACAGGAAAAATACTGAGTACAATTAAGAGAAGCCATTGCAGTTTCAACATCCTTAAAAAAAAATGTCTTAAAACAGATGAGAAAATTTAGCAGAAAAATAGAAGAAAATGGGTAATGACAGTCACTGTAGTCACACAGAGATTAGGAGTAAAAAGTGTGTCTTTTTTTCAACTATGGCAGGAGACACTTAACTTACAATAACAATTTTAAACTGCTGGGTTTGCTACAGAATAATTTTTAAATACCAGCAAAGTGCCAAGTTACAAATGTTCAACACGCTGAAGATGACAGGTAGTGCATTTAATCGAATATTTATATGACACAGCAGAACAGCACATTCTAGGTTCTGTGGGCTTTGTTTCATTTTGAATGCATGTATTTTGAAGTGGCAAAGTACTCAAAAATGACCGAAGGGAGCACAGTATCATAAATGTGTGCATTAGCAGGCAAGTCAGAGGTGCATGCCCTCTTTGGCTTTTTATTTCCTTCTGGTGTTCTGGAGAAATAAATTCAGAAATATTCACTTAGAGTTCATATTGTCATCCAGAGAAGACTAAAACATATATGGTCTCATAAAGGAAACCCCTGTGTCTTGGCAAGTGTGCTGTTACAAACCTTTGCCACGCCAGATTTACAACAAACTATTGATGAAAGTTACTTGTGAAATCACCAGGGAGGAAATCACATCTTTTTAGCTTGAAAGATATATTGGCAAATATGAACTGCCACACGAGCTTTGATATGAGCTGCAGCTGCAGCCCCTCATCTGTCTGGAATGTCATGGTTCAGTAGCTGCACCTTTGGGCAGATGTGCCGTGGCAGATCCCAGGTGGCTCAAGGAATATATCCTTTCTCATTAGTTATGTAGTCATGAAATGACCTTTAGAATAGCATTCTAATGGGGAAAAAAATAAAATCTATGTCTTAGGCTCTATTTTCTCATCTAGAATTTGACACTTCAGCTTTGGCTTACAGATAGAACTGCTCATGTTCAGAAATCCCTAAATGGGCCAAATATCTTTGTCGATGAAGTTTCCTATTCTCCCCTCACGCGTGGGCCGTGCTGAGCCAACCAACTCACACGTTATTGTGTTGCCAGTCTTCAAGGGTGAGCCCCACACAGGCAGCAGGAGAGGCTGAGCAGAGAGAGGAGCTTAGGGAACAGGCAGGCAGATTTGTTGTTTTCCTGTGTGGCAATTATAAGTGTGAGCCTGCCAGACCATCCCTCTTGTTGGAATTCACTTTTCCATGAAATCTCCGCTGCAGAGATCTAAAATTGGCTGCAACTTTATCACCTCCATAATGCTTTATCAGTGGGAGATCATTACCCAAGGTTCTTTGACCTCTATTTTGAGACATATGTACCTTCTCTCCATCCCCTATAACCAGTTTTACACTTTTGAAAGGTGGTGTCTCACGAGATTTTACACACCCAGTTGTAACACCTCGCAGAGATGATATATTACTTCTTTGCTCAGTTGTGTCTTCTTTATTTCAAAATATTTCCATGAGAGGAAAGAAATGTAACCTGTACTAAAGGGATGTATGGCAGATGTTATCGACAGAATTCATACTGATATTAATGGTTAATATTCTGCATTTTAAAGGTTTTAGGGGAAAATGGCACTTCAATGGTTCTGAAAACTTTTATAAAGCTGTTGTGACATATAAGAGATTAGCTGTGAATAAATCAAGGATCCTCTGAAATACACTGGAGAAGTGCAGAGCAATTGGAACTGAAGTTGCCATTTGCAAATAGCAATCGCTGATATTATTGTTTGGAAAAGTTGATTTCGTGGAGTGATTTTTGGTTTATACACTAAATTTAAAGTACCCAAGCATAGAGAGCTTTTTAAAGTTAATATAAAAACTCAAGATAAGAGTTTTAATACTTTTCACTCTTTTCTTGTGTTCTAGAAACCTTGTTCCTTTTTTTGTGTTTAGAGTGTTTATGGTCCAAATCTACAATTGCCCAAAATAAATCTATTATAGAAGAAGGATTCTCTCTCCAGTTTCCCACCACTTGTATTTATATACAGAGAGAGCATTTATGCTTCTAACAGTCCAATTTACTGACAAGGGGATACAACATGGACAAAAGAGTGTGCTTCAGTAATTTTCATACTTTCAAATATTTTTATATGTCTTCTTTAGAACACAGTGCTACTATTCTAACTCCCACAGCTGCTTAAGAGACACATTTAAAATACATTTTAAAAGTTTATTTGACTAAGCCATTTTTTTCCTCTTTACAATTTCATCTCTTCTCCTTACTTTTCCATTTTTCTGAGACATACTCTGATAATGTTTGACCCGTAACTAAAGGCAGTAGAAAAATTCCAAGACCAATACAGCCCTTTTGAGATTTTCCTGGTGTTGCGTTCTCTGCTGTTGTCATCTTCACTGTTACTGTCATTGGCTGCTTCTGTCTCTCTTCTGTGTGTTTCTTCTCTCTTTCACTTCTTCCACTCCCTTGATTTCCAGCCTATTGTGATGTTCAGCGAGTAGATCATCTCATGACATTGTACACAAAGGGTATTGATGTGCATATATGACATTATAACAACAATAAAGCCTTTAAAGTGAGTTATAAATGAGTTACAAAATAAGTACTTAGGATTTTGTTTTGGAAAGGATGACTTTCCACAATTAAAATATTACACGCTTTTCAAAATCTGTTTGACCTGGTTTAGAAAACAACAGGGCAGTGGGCAAGTCAAGAAGAATAACCAATGGCAAATTACATTCATTTATTTTCACAAATCATTTATGAGTAGTCATGACTGTTTTGTTTACTAGCTGTGTCAAATTATTAGCTGAAGGATTTATGCAGATTATTTAGACCTGTGATCTGTTTGCTAATTTTGCAGTATGATTATTGACTATCATTGGTTGTGACAAATGATTATTCATCTAAATCACATGATGTCTCTTCTTCCTGTAATGACTTGTTAAAAAAAAAAAAAGGTGAAATAAAAGTCAGGTGGCTTTTGTTTGCTATTCACTTAAAAAGTAGCATTCTTACTAATGGTTTCTTAAATAATTAAGGCAAACTAAAATCACTGGTACTAAATAATAACTATGACAGAATAAAGCCATATTATATGGTATTGAACTGACTTCAGGAGATACCAGGACAATACTACTTAACTATTTAATATCAAATAGTTATAATGCTGTGGAAGAAAGAAATGCACCTTGTTTATACCCTGTTCAAAGAGATCTCTAATTTGCTTTTAAAAAGGAATTATTTTTCTTCTAGTTGTCTGCACAGCCTCAGTGCACTGACCTCTCTATGGTTCACTGACAAATTACAGTGTCCTACATGAGAAACAGCTAAGTCCCAAATCCCCCAAAAGGATTTATTTTTATATCATATTCGAGTGTTCTGTCATCTGAGACTAGCATTAGCAAAGCTGCTATTGTTTCACTTACAATCACACTTGATAACCGTATTTTAGTCTTTCAAAAGCTATAAACTGAAGCTCAAATGTTTAAAACACAGTGGTAATAAATAAAATATGAGATCTAGAGAAACTGAGGAGTTTATGCCAAAAAGTTTCATGATTGTCAAGGAAGCAGTATTTCCTTAATTAAGCTTCTTAAAACATTTAAAGATGTTCCTTTATTGACAAATACATATCTATGTCCTGTTAAAAAATTAAATATGTAGAAACTATACTGAAATTATGTTGAGATAAACAACTGAAAGCAAAGATTGCATGATAAGGCTTGTGCAGTCTGTGCTCTGTCTTAATTCAACAAGTGCATGTTTTACTCCTACAAAGTCTATTGCTTTAAAACTCCACAAAATATTTGAGAAAAGATTGTGATGCATTTCAATTACTTTTTGTTAACTCTCATCTTTCTACTTGTATTTAATCTTCAACGCTGACTGATTGATTGGCACTGGAATTCTACATTAAAATCCTACATTCCTCAGAGGTGTTGGTTCAGTTCTGGTTTGGAGCAGCCCCAGGAGATGCAGTTCAATATTTCTGTCTGCTGGAACCCTGAAATAGCCTGATAACTTCTGCTTTGTGGCATGGTGTGTGCAGTGCAGCATCGTGTTGCTACCCAGAAACATGAGGTTTTCCCCTGTGGGTTTGGAATCTGAGGCACCACCCTGTTTGAGAAAAGATGCACTGCAGAAGTGATGTGCTCATTGTCTTAGAAGGACATTGGCAGTGCTGCAGGGGGGCGTGGGCAAGGACGGGCCAAGAAAGAACAGAATAAGCAATATGAAAGCAAAATGGTTCTCTGCTTTTTCAAAAATAAATCATAAAGATGATGCAGAGTGAAACGAATTGAAACACCCTATCACTTCTCACAATGATAAGAGAATTTTACAAATAAGCCAGGAGAAATACAGAAAACTACATAAAAATTTCAGTTGTGTTCTATACTCCAGAAAACTGTCCAGCAGGTGGGACAGAGCCAGATGGAGATTTGCTTAAAAGCCTTTTCAATAGAGAGGTTTGACTTCACATTAAAGACTTCTTTGTCAGGTGAAGGGAATAATGTGATAATTCATACTCTTTTTAATAGCATGAATAATTTGTAGATGGCTCACTGTAAAAGACATTCACCATTAAAATAACCTATCTCCTTACAGTCATATACTTCATACCTCTCCTCTCCTACATATGGAAATACGTGCATAACCACATGTATAATTTGAAGGTAAGTGTCCCTGAGGTGCATTCACCCAAATACACGACTAAATTATGAACATCAGACCACTGATCTTGGTCACACATACACACAAGGGCTATCTCAGCACAGGTGGTATGTCTGCCTAAGTATTTTGCATCTCCTGGTCTAAATGGAAAGTACAGAATATGCAAAGGACTCAACATGCAGGCCAGCAGTTGTGTTGGAGGGTTTGCCTCAGAGCAGTTTGGTTCTGGGAGCAGAACCCCTACCAGCACCACTGCAGGCACCTTCCCAGGGCACATCATCAGTTTTAGTTTCTACACATTCTGCACTTTTTTTTTTCTGCAGTGCAAACCAAAGAGTGAAACCAGGGACAGTTTGGAGAGTGACCTCAAAAGCAACTGATTCAAACTAAAATGCTGACATCCACACTCACCAAATAAAAGACGCAAATTAAATTGCTTCTGGTTGACCACATATGAGGATGCTGGGAAGGTTCAAAACGAGCTCTGAACTCCAGAGTTGGCCTTGTGCTGAAAATACAAGTTCTTCTTCCTTGTTAACACGGAATTACAGAGTTAAAATTTGGCAGAAATTTTATTGGCAGAACTCTAAATGCTCTCAAGGGAAGAGACATCCAGAAATGGGTGCTGTAAACTAAGAAGCACTATTTAATCATGACACAAGAGTGCCTTTTAAAATATTTCTCATATAAAAGGAATCCACAATACACAGAACCCAATGGATTTTTATTCCTAAATGAAGGACAGTTACATGGACAATGGACAAGGGATAAGTCTCCCTGTGGCTTTGTTTGTGGCTAGGAATAACTTCAGCTGTTAGAAGGTAATCTCCATGGCCAGTTCTGCACTCCTGGAACCATGGAACTCCATTGATGTGAGAGGTTGTGGCTGTGCACCTCTGTTCTCGGCCAACTTTTCAAACTAATTTTTCCTAGAAAACAGAGTTGAAACATTTGAAAATAAACTAGGAGTCAGTTTTATTTCCAGTCTTCTTTTTTCTTTTTTTTCCCCTTTAATCAGATACTGGTACTCTTTGTAAACAATTTAAAGAGTGCTTACTTGCATCACCTCGTGCTCAGCAGGTATTTGCTTTCCACAATGAAGTGAACTTTAATAAGCTGTACCCATAGCTGTACCATGTTGCTTCCAGAGATGAAAGCTTAGGAATAAAATAACAAACCAGGTCATAGGATTTTAACTGGCAGTCAGAAATGGAATTAGAGTTGTGTTAGAATGGTTCCTGTGTTATTTTTTTTATTCAAAGGAAAGTGGTGGTTTGCTTTCATTTCCTCAGCACTCTTTCTTTAGTCCAAAACTTCCTTTATTTGTTTTTTTTTTTTTTTTTTTTTTTTTTTANTTTTTTTTTTTTTTTCTGTTGTTTTGTTATTTTGTTGGAGAGGGATGAGGGGTTCATTAGGGATGTGCAAATGGGAAGACTCTTCCTTCATTGCATGTTCTTTGAATGTCTACCTGGACTATAAAACACTGCCAGCTGGGCACTGCTCTGCACAATGCAAATTACAGCCAATGCTCACCACTGCTTTTTCTGAGCAAAGGTGTTTTGTTAACATTATTATGAGCATTTGGATTTAGTGTCCTCATCCAAATAGCTGCCACTGCCTAGTGCTAAAGCACAGGCAAAAGCAGAAACACAAGGGCCACAGTGACACCTGGTTAAGCAGAGCTAAATTCATAGACTTGTTTGCAGTTTTTACCCTCTTAGGGTAAAATGAAGGTCCAAATAAGTACTAGCATATTTGTTGGAACTACTCCTGCTTTTTAAGGGAGATAAAATGGCAAAATTTGGCTGAAATTGGCATGAAAATGTTTGGTTTTATGTTTGGTTTGAGTTTTTTTAGTGAGTTTGAATAACCTTTTCACCATAATTAATCATTTCAGATCCCACTCAAAATAACAGATTATGCATGTACATGAAAGTAGAATATATAGCAAAAAAACCCCAGTAATTTAAAAATATTTATGGGGGGCTTATGTGTGTTTGTTGTTGCTTTTTGGTTTGTGGCATTTTTTCAACAAGTATTTGGTTTGAACTAACATTTGAAACAGTGTTTCTGAGATTATTGTATGTGATTGCCTGTTTGGAGTAAACTGTGTAGTAGAAGGAAGCTGGAACATGCATCATACTTCTAAAATTGAAATCTTATTCTGTGTTTACTAATGAAATTGAACTAAATACTCAATACTGAGTATCAGTAATACTGAACTAATACTAAACACCATCTAACTTTACACTTCCATTGGGAAGAAGAGTTGTCTTACTTTTAATGCTACTAATACATACTGATAGGTAAAAAATAGAGTAGTTAACTAGAACATATGGTTGGCATCGTTAAGAGAGTCCTGTCTCCATGCCAAAAAGTTATTGAATACAGCTGTGAAGGACTTGTTAATTGTGGCCACCCTCAAAGGACCAGCTAATCGTTAAGGCTTTAGTGCCTTTCCCAGCTGCATTGCATGAGGGATATGTGTTTAATGTGTTGGTGGGGAGGGGACTGCTACTACTTAAAGCACAAACTTCTCAGCCTGTGTGGGGTGAACTCTCTGTGTATTTAGAACTCTCAACGGATTGCATTTATTGCAGGGCTTGCTGTTCCCTGTAGCAGAATGAAGCCCCTGCAGTTCTGGATGCAAACCCACCGATGGAGCATGAGGTGAGTGTTGGATTTCAGGGTTGGTGGGGTCTTTAGCTATTGGTCTGTGAGCCGTGCTGTGTGGAGAGACTGCAACAGGCCATGGCCCCAGGACTCCCTTCAAGAGGCAGTCTATGCACTGCTTGATCCATGTTCTTCTCCTGGGAATGCACAAGTTGGCTGTTCATGAAACCACTCCTGGTTTGCTGAGCCCAGGCACTGATGGGCAGTTTTGGGTGTGTAAGATTTAACTGTGCTGATGGGTTAGGTATGCTGAACTTGTGTATATACATATGGATATTATATATGAAGATTAAAAGCCTTGGTAGACTCACCTGAAGACAATTTATGATGTTTATTTAACCACAAACATGTTTAAAATTCCCCCTGCCCTGACCACTGTAATAGTAGTGGTTTTAAGAACATAGGAGGACTTAGATGAGCAGTTTTCAAAGCTTCTGTAAATTTAAGTAAAAGGTAAGGAGTTGTGGTTTAGTTAGCAGAAAGAAATCCTTCAGTGTCTGATGCTTTTTAGCAATTTTTTTTTTAATTAGGATTTATTTTTTTATTCAATGAAGATATGCATAATAGAGAGGTGAAGATCTTTAATTTAACATGGAAATGAAGTAAAAAGAAGGTATTTTACTCTCCCTGAATTTGCATTGCATAATTGCATTCTAATGAATTAAGTGCATTTCACAGACCTGAAATGAATTTGAAACTAATAGCTGAACCCTTGCCACATGGTGTTCTCATTGTGGGCTCAAAGGAAGACTCTGTTACCTACGAATTATATTCTTGATTTTGGTGGTGAAAGCATACTGCGTACAGTAACAAAAGTCACACGGAGTTGTAATATTTAAATAAACACACCCAGGGTACTGTTTGGTGTCTTCTGTTTATATTCAGTTCCATCCCTGTTTGTAGACACTAGAGAAATTTGGAAACAATTGGGGACCCTTTTTTAGGCAGCCTTGCTGAATTTGCGTTGTCGTGCTCCTTGTGTGGTTTGTGTTGTGTGATGGCATTGTGGGATCCCCTACCTGGGCATGTGACGGCACCAGGTTTGGTGTCACAAGGTTGTGTGGAGCAGGTGGTTCGGGGGCTGTAAACTGCAAAACAGGGCATTCAACTGGAAAGCAAATCGTGCCAAGTTTGGTTGGTGTACTGCAGCCCTTTCACCAGGAGGCTGGTGATCTGTGATGGCTACTGCTTTCATAATAGAGTCTATAGAAGTATTATTTTGTATGGTTATAGTTTGTCTTCTTCATAATCTGAGAGTTGAGAACTGCTCAGTCACTGCTTCTACTTCATTTTGCCATTTCCCTCGTTTGGCCTTGCTCTCTGAGTCACCCAACTTTCTGCTTTGCGTCCACAGCAACTCTTGGGTTAAAAATCAAGTCATCTTTTAGATTTTCATAAATTGTGGCATTTCCTTTTGCTAGGCACAGTTGGAAGTACCCTAGTCTTTCATGAAGTGCCATTACTAATTAGTCTTGGTGTGATTAATTTCTTGTTGAAGGGGCACATTTTTAACTAGGGGTTGGGATTTTTTGTTTGTATTAGTTTTTATGTTTTACTGCAAGCTATGCTAAAGGTTTAGAGCACATGCCACAAAACATCTGGTAAAATGCAGTCAATTTGTGCTGACTCATTCTTTGCATTATTGCATCTAATGATGCTGAGTGGCCAAAGAGGAAACATGACTAAGGATGGTAAGATTCAGTTCACAGATGCTTATATTGAACGTGTCTGATAAAATCTTGTATTAAAAGGCGTTCATGGTCTTTGATTTTTAGACTCGGTGGCCCATCTCTATCTCTTTTATGAGATCTAAATTAATCTACTTATTAGGGAGTTTAGAAAAATGGAAGTTACATTACAGAAGTAATCATATGCCTCTGGTATTTATTTTTCTCATTACCAAATGTATCTCAGAGTAATACTGTACACCAGGAATATGGGTAGTTCCTGATGTGCTTATCCCCAGGGAGTTGGCTATTAATCTAATTGCCTGGCTATGTAGAATGTGGAGGGGGGAAAAAGGGATCTGAGTCACAAAACCAGGGTTTAAAGTTCTCTATAAATAATGTTGCAGTTAACAAAACACACTTTTAATGGACTTCTCCTTGTCTTGGGGTTATATAACTAGTTCTGCTCTGATGTAGAAGTACTTCTCAAATAATCAAAACTGTAGTAATGGGTACAGTCTCTCACTGTTCCAGGTAGTGGGGGGGGGGGGGGGGGGGGGGGAATTCTTACCAGCTTGTACCAACTTTGTGTGTAGAGTTCAACAGGCTTGTTATTTGTGTTTCAGAGAAGGAATGATTTAGGGAAAGCTAATTTAAAGAAATGAGTTCTGCAATTAGAAATGAAAGATTTGTATTTTGTTCCTCCCTAGGGTTTGAAGTTCTCTTTGTTGCAGTTGTATACTTTCATGTGTAAATTGCCTTGATACGTTTGGGATAAGATTCATGTCAACCTTTCAAAGCCATTTTGAAAAAGTATCTCAGGTTCTGTGAAAGACAACTTGTCAGGCTACCAGTGCCCCAAAAGTTGGAGTTGAATCACTGAATGTCTTTATGAATCAATTCATATTAATTAAACATTGAAAAATATTTTCATGAATGCTTGTTACATTCATCGTGATTTCATGTTTAGCATTTAGTTTAACAAAACCTTATGGAAATAAGCAACATCCTGAATATCCAGCCGGTGGTGTGTTAACATTAAGCCCATGCTAAAAGCACATGAATTCCTAGGAGTTTCTGAGGTTCAGTGTTCAGTTTGTACCTTTGAAGGACCATAATCTTGTACCATGAAGGATCTGCTGTTTACAAAAGGGTGTGTAACTCAGTGTTTCAGAGCTTGCCAGGGTATGGAAAGCAGTCTCTAAATCTTGTCCATTTTGAATGCTGAAAAGATAAGTTATTTTGCGACAAGCTTAAATATGTACACTAATGAGATGCAGCAGTTACAGTAAGGCCCTTTAATTATAAAAAATACACTGACCTGACATAGTCATACTTTTAGAAACAGGAGACTTACATAATGGTTACAAAAGCAAACGTTTTTATTTTAGTTTCCTTCATATTCTTTAGTGACTTTTTCTTTTTAATGTAAAGGTAACCTGGCAGAGCTACTTTCCCTCCTTCCTCCTTTTTCTTACTGGCCTGGTATGCTACTTCATGGGAAGCTTTTAGGACCTTGGGGAACTTAATAATACTACAGAAAACCTAAGAAGGTTATTTCATCTATAATATTAACAAAAGTTATGGGAGTCCAGTTACAGTTTGATGCCTTCTTACTCCCTGGGGAGATCTTTTTGGCTTTGTTGGTGCCTATTTAACCTTGAGCATTAAAAGAGAATTATGAGAAGCATTCACATCACCACAGATATGCCTCTCCTCCCAGAGACAAGTATCATT
Organism: Scytalopus superciliaris; assembly: GCA_013400415.1. Classification (NCBI taxonomy): domain Eukaryota; kingdom Metazoa; phylum Chordata; class Aves; order Passeriformes; family Rhinocryptidae; genus Scytalopus; species Scytalopus superciliaris. The sequence continues at coordinate 1,514,487 of VXBX01007795.1, forward strand.
CTTTAATTTTACTGTGGATGTGTTGGTATGTAATAGGCATTAATGCCTAGAAGGTTAGTCATCTGGAATGTAGACATGGATCTATTCAGACTGAAATATTAACCAAATACAATATGTATGACTTGTGTGTATTTCGTAGTAGAGGGATTATTTTGGTGGTGGTTTGTTGGTTGGTTTGTTTTTTTTGTTTTTTTGTTT
>VXBX01007795.1:1514706-1577437 GCA_013400415.1 Scytalopus superciliaris
TGTTTTTTTTTTGTTTTTTTTTTGTTTTTTTTTGTTTTTTTTAAATAAGAAAAAGCCCTATTTAAGGTAGCATACCTTTATTAAACTTCTGCCTTTAATCTATTTGGTTGGGGATATACCTGAACTTGCACCATTCCTGGAGAAAAATGGGCAAGTAATGTCTTGCTACTGCTGATATTTGCTCCTTGCTCGGTGTACACATGTGAAACTTAGAACATAATTGAATGTTATAAGCAAACACTTTCAGGGTCAGGATCCCACAAAATAAATCTAGTCCATGCTAAATCTCACCACATATTCATATAGCTGGAAAAAATTAGCTTTTAGCCTTGGAAGTCTAGAAATCCAAATCACTGTAGGGCAACCTTTCCAATTGTCATTTGTTTTGAGAGATGTCCTTCATTTTGGAGCTAATTTTACCTCTGGCCCACGTAGAGTTGAAGTTGGCTCACTGTGGCTATTGTAAATTTTTTATGGGAGGAAAAACTGAATCATGGAGCTGAGAAGTTCTGAAATGTTACTGTTGGAAAAGGACGTGATTAGTCCATCAATTAGAAATGCCTTGGGTTTACAAGCTTTTCTCATTAGGTCTCTCTCTTAAAGCACTGACTGTAACCATTTGAAAAGTTTCTAAATGGTAATAGAGCTAAAGGTTGTTTACTCAACAAAGAATGTGTTTGAATTCTGTGTTCTGATATTTTATTATTTGAGTCCATTTTATACTAATTTCCAGTAACTGTCCTTTCTGTTTCCAAATTGAAACTTGAAAAATTGTGGGAAAATGTAGTCTATGTTCTGAATATAATACAGTTGGCATCAAATTCCTATTTATGTATGAACAGCAAACATTCTGTAAATGAGTTTTTCTTAATAGTTTTTCACCAAATTGATATATGGTTGTGTTAACTAATCTCTCATCTATCACTCAGCAGTACTTCCTGGGGGGGGGAAATTAGGTTTACATTTACATGGCAACAATTTGAATATTTAATTCAACTCTTTTGTGCAAGACCACGGGTTCTGTGAAATTTCTGCCCCCCAATTTCTGATCTCACTTTTTTTCTCTTTTATGAAAATAAACATCAGTATCATGATTTAGTAGATGCATAATTTGGCATCTCAGTGTGATGGAATACTGTGGAATTTTTTAAAGAAAAGCATTGCTCTAAAAGATTCAGTCAATTAACAGGTTCAGCTGCTTAAAAGGAACACCTAACTCCTAAATATATGCGACTAGTTGTTGCTCTATGGTATATGGATCTCCTAAGGTGGAATTTTATCCTGTAAACATTAGAATCAGAGACTTAGCTATTCTCTTCCCTAAGAAGTGATTTCTCAGCATCCAGTGTCAGAAACACAATATATGGTATAAGAATTTATAAAATTCATCTAAAATGTGAAAGCCCTCCAAGCTGCTCCTGTCCCCCTGGTTGGCTAAAACAGACATGGATTTTCATGGCCGATACTGGAGGGTCTGAGCTCACTCAGCACTCACCTTCACAAGAAAGTATCAGGGAAGAACTGGGAATAGATTATCTTTACCAAGTTAAAGGTGTTTGAGGGATTTTACAGGCTCTGGGCATCTGCTCCTAGCAAACTTAACTTATGGAAAATCCTGACATTGTTTGGGGGAACAATTCATACAGGTGATGGGGCACAGCCTATGTATTAATTGGAATTATTTATGCAAAGCAGCAGGCAATCATGGGAAGGTGAAATTTGCAAGCTTTGGGATGTGCTGTTGGAAGGAGCTGCAATCACAGATCAGAGGCAGTAATGACTCCCCTTTCTGTTTACCTCAGTTAATTAAGTTAGATTCAGTGGTGATACTGTCTAGCTGCAGCCCAGTCAGAGCAGCTCATATTGGTCAAGTTAATAAAAGTCATTACAGTATTCATTACTTGACTTGCAAATAATGATTTACAGCTATAGTAACTCCCAGCAAAATTGGGAACCAATATAAAGGAGCAGGAAAAAGGTTCTCAGTAGATAAACAGTAAACAGTTCTAACGCACTAATATTTATACCCATATTGCACAAATTATTTTACTCATATAAAAAAACCTACAGTGCAAGGGCCAAAGCTGAATGCAAAGGGTGCTTGTATAAAAGTAAGAGCTTAAACAAGCCACGTTGCACCTGAGTTTATAGTAGGCATATATATATGTGTCTGTGTGTGTGCATCTCGATATACATATATAGATATACACACAGGCACATAGACTAGGTATGTATGTAGGGGAATATTTTTGCTGACCAAGGAGAAAGAAGCAGTTCATAGTCATGTGATGGCCTCTGGATTTGGTGTCTTCTGACAAACAGTGAGGTGGAACTTCATTTAACCAGCTAAGATAGGATAATTAAATTTCCAATGTAGATGTGTACTATTACTTGAAGAGCACATTGTAAGAGCCACCATCCTGACCGAAGTGTACCTGATGGTTTCCTTGATGTAATGATGGCTAAGGCTTTAAATGTTTCCCTGTATCAAAGACAACACATCACTTGCTTTGTTTCATAGCATTATGGATGGCATTTAGTTAAGTGTTTTCTGTCTTTTGTAGAATTCCCAAGGGGTTTAATTTGCTCACTGCAAAGTGAGAGACACTATCAGGACAGATCACATTATGCACTTAAATGGCAGATTTCTTTGTGCATTGAGGTCTCAACAGGGATTTTTGGAAGGAAGCTCCAAAATGTTCTGTTTCATGTAAAATACCATAATTTGTAATCACTGTGTTGAGTTGAGTAATGTAATCAAAGTTCACCCACAGTATATTTTATTTATGTGATGCAAATGGAAAAATTAGTACTGTGGTAAGTCTTGCCATAGAAGTGACTGCAGAACCATAAATAAGGTGCTGAAAAAGCATGGAAAGGCTGTAACCAACTTAACATCAACATGTTCTTGGATTGATTTTCATAATTTTCTGGTTTTCTTTTTTCTGCAGTATGAGTTATTTTCGTGGAAGAATTTATCTTCTTTGGTGTCAGTCTGGGAAAGCTCTTATAAATAGGAGCATTTAAAAATGGATGTTGTTGTTGTTAAATATGGGGAGGTGGTGTTTCTCTTAGTCCTCATTAAATGGGAACTTCTATGGTGGCTTCCTGTTTTTCTCCCAAGTCAATGTTCTAGCTGGAAAACAGCCAAAGTCAAGGTGCATATAATAGCTGTATGTTGATATTCCCCTGTGTTTACTGGAGCAGTTCCTGATATTCATTGCAGTAGAATGAAGGATACAACACGTACAGGACTTACTTCCATAAGTATAAAGTATTCTGTAGCTCAAAGACTGCTGAAGGAAATCAACCCTTTGCTGGTGGGTAACTTCCTACGCTCTAGGAGGAATTTCTAACAATAGTTGGGTTTCTGAGTGGCCCTTTACTATCCTTGTAAGTTTAAACATATGAGCTTCGGAAACCCTGTGTGCTACTAAATGTAGTATTTATGATTGATTTCTGACAACTTGTGGATTCAGAAAAAGTGATTCTGTGAACTAATCACTGTAAATTCATGCAGCAATGAAAATGAAAGGCTGTTGTGTTTTTAGGTATTAGAATGCCCATTTCGAAGTCTCTCTGAAGGCTCTGCTATACTGTCAAGTCCTTAAACACATGTTGGTGTTTCTGTAGTTTTCAGCATCCAGCAGAACACAGTTACCTAATAATTATCCAGTGATATTTATTCTTCTAGCTAAAAAGGAAATTTCAAATGTGATAAAGCTTTGGATTGCTTTAGGTCACTAGTATTTGTTGTATTAAATAGTATTTTAATGTATTAAGAGTCCAGAACATATTTTAGTGTAAATGTACATGTTTGTTTTCTGAAATGTTAAATATCTGTACTGCTCTAGGAAAAAAAAAATCCCCTGTCTATTAAGATATGCTGAATGAATGTCCCTGTTCCCAAGCAACGCCCTTCACTGGTGTTTGCATTTCTTTAGTCTGTTTCTAAGAGACAGTCATGCACACATTGAGAGCAAGTACATGTATGATAAAGTGTTTTCATTAGTGTGCTCACAGAATTGCATAGTGGATGTGATGGGATACAGCACTTTGCATTAAGAATATGATGCTTTCCTTTTCCCTTAACACCCACTGCAAAGGAGGGCCCACCTAGAGGGGAACTGCTCTTACCTGTGCAGACACTTAGATACGGCATAGTAGTTTTCCCTCCTTCCTCTCCACAGTATCCATTCTATGTGCCCTTTTGTTCTTCTCCTTCTGTTTGCATCAAAATTGTCTGTCCAAATCACCCAGTAAGACCTGCATATGTAGACCATTACATTCTGCAGAGGTCTAGAGGGTCTGTGTCATGGTCAGTTAAGGAGGATTCACCTATTCAATTAAGGATGTCAGTATATAACAGTCTTCAGAGGTTTTGTGTTCAGGTCTGCAAAACAGAAATAGCCTTCCATGTAGGGACATTTAAGGCATTAGGCCTTGTTCGTTATGAATTCTAACTATGCAGATCAAATTCCTGCAGAATTCCTGGGCTATTCCTTTGACTTCACTAGGATTTAGCCTGAATCTCAGGTGAAAAGGATGTTTCAAGTGACAGCTATGCTGAATAGCTTGCTTATTCAAATTTTATGACTGATGACCCTCACCAGTATGAGAATGTGTTTGGTTACATGTTTGCATTATCCTGGACTTTTAGTCTAAGTACAGACATGTTATGTACTGTAATGGTTGGAAGCTTGGTAACTTTTTATAAAGATGCTATTGGAAGAGTTTGCATTTAAGAAAACATTATGACTTCTATGAAAATTGCTTCTTCCTCAACGATTTCATGGTTTCTACAGCAGATATATGCTGTATAGGTTGGGGGATCTTGGGGGTGGGTTTTTTTGGTATTATAGGAAAACAGCTGTTGCTCATCTAGCTACACAGGATAACAGGCCACCAAGGGACAGCATGTCTAATGGAATTAAATTTTTTACTCTCACTTTATGTATAGAGTTATCATTAGATGTGTGTGATGAGTAATTGCACTGCAGGACAGCTCTCATGAAAATTCAGCTCTCTGGCAGGTGATTCACAGGTAGCTGTAAGCATAAGTGATTTGAAAGCAGCAGGTGAACTTCCCTTACAGCAAATTGCCAAACAAATTTGTTGAGAATAAATTCCTGTTAGAGTTGTTTAAAGATGCTGAGAACTTTTCTGGGATTTTCCCATTGTTGTTTGAAATCAGGATTAATAAGACCTCCGTTTTAAGAGCATATAAAATTTCTCATATCATCTAGGCAAGGCACTCATTAGTAAATGAAAATGAGAAAAGAGGTATCAGGTGTCCTTTCTCACATTGTGATACTGTCACTCTGCATGGAATCCAGGTGAATATAGTAACAATGCAAATGATTTTAGCTTTGTTGCCAGGTGAGAAAAAAAATAGGCTTGGAATCAGATTAACTATTTATTTCTATTGAGACAAAAAAGAAGTCACATAGTTTTGAACAAATCTTTGTCAGTGGCCTCAACTGAGCCCTCCACGGTGCATTTGTTCCTCTGATAAGTGCAGAGAGTTCAGCCTCTGTCTGTCTTTATTCAGATGTGGGATCAACTATATCTGGTTTGTGATGCTCATGCAAACCTATCTTTGAGCCAACACTTAAGTATAGTTAAATCCTGAAGGGTCAAAGCAGCACCTTCTATATAGCAAGATGTTCTAGTTAAGTTTTGTTGTAAGTAAGAAAAGAGATGTCTGCCTGTCTGATGAAAATCACAGAAATATTGCAAATAACTAGTCTAAATCCTATCAAAATTACTGGATGAATTGCTGAAGAAATAGGATTATAGTAAATGACAAGAGAATCTTATGTTAAATGAAAGTATCAATGGATTATTAATCCTTTTTAATAATGAAAATACCAACACAAATCAAAGCATTTAACTAAATAATTCAGTTAATGGATTAGTTATTTCTGTCACTGGTGTCAAATATGTGAACAGATTACCTGTTTTGCATTTAATATATTGTGACACTTTTTTTAATGAAAAAAGTGCCTACTGCCTTGAAGATTTTGATTATGATGCAAGTACAGCAGTGTGCACATTTTAATGACTTACACAGCAGAACAGGTGTCAAACCTCACAACAGCAAAACATGTCTCCTCAATGATGAGAGAATTCAGGCTCCAGTTCCAGAGAGTTTCAGCTCTGGCTGAAGGAACATAAAGTTTGAATGACAAATCAAAGAAAGCAATGCTTAAAACAAAGAGGAAGTTGTAGGTAACAGGCTATAGAGAAGCCACTTCTAATGAAATGAAACACATATGATTGAAGAGGGTAGATAAAGGAAGATTACAACAGAAGAGAGGAGCAGGTCAAACACAATGAGTTATGGGAGACCTTGAGGAAACAGATCAGAGAGGACATTAAAAAATAGAGTGTCAACATCATATGGGGTACTCTCAAATGAGAGAACTACAAGAGGATAAGAAGCTTTTGATGTGGAGGTACCAGCAGATGTTCTTTCTGAAAGACAATGATTACACAGTGTGCAAAGAGAGATGGAAATGGAGCCCCACAGAGTGCTGAAGTGTCACCAGTGATTTTATACACATAGAACTAGAAATGCTCAGTGCAAACATCTACCACTTTCCATTAAAAATTTGAGATATGAGCAGTAACTTTTCTTTGTTTGTGGTTTTTTTCCTGGGTTTTTATTTTTTTGTTTGGGTTTTTTTTGTTGGTTGGGTTTTTTGCTTGTTTTTTGTGTGTCTGTGGGTGGGGTTGTTTTGGGGTTTTTTGGGGCTTTTTTGGGGGGGTGGTTTTTGGTTTTTTCTGGGGGGTTATGGGGGGCTTGTTTGTTTTGTTTTGTGGTTTTTTTCCCCTTTCTCTGTTTCCTCTTGTCACTGTATAGGATATTAAAAGAAGCAGAGTGAAGTCAGCCCATACCTTCCAAAACCTGGGAAAGAAGCACTTAAATATGCCACAAAGTGTAACACAAAGGACTTACAAATGGCAGTTCTCAGCATACAGGAGAACTTGTCAAAGGTTATGATATGGAAGAGGTTCATCTGTTGTGTGAGCAAAGTAAGTTTCTGGGAAGGCGAGTTGGCACTTCACAGCTTCATTGAGGACACTTTGAAAGCAAGAGAACATAGTTTTATGTGTTGTGTTCATAGAATAGACTGGGTAGAAAGGGACATGCAAAGGTCATCTAGTCCAACCCCCGTGTCATGAGCAGGGACATCTTCAACTGGATCAGACTTCTCAGAGCCCTGTCCAACCTGACCTAAAATGTTTCTAGGAATGGGATGTCCCCAGCCTCTGGGGGACAACTTGTGCTAGTGTTTTACCAAGCTCATGGTAAAAAGTTTCTTGCTTGTATCTAATCTAGATCAACCCTCTTTTATTCTGCAACTGTCACCCTTTTTCCTGTTATAACAGGCTGTGTTAAAATGTCCCAAGCTTTCCAGTAGGCCCCCTTTTAGTACTGAAAGGCTGCAGTGAGGTCTTGCCAGAGCCTGCCCTTTTCCAGGCTGAACAGCCCCAGCTCCCTCAGCCTGCCTCCATAGGACAGGTGCTCCATTCTTCTGATCAGCTTCATAGTCTCCTCTAGACCCTTTCCAAGAGGTCACATCCTTTCTATGTTGGGGAGTCCAGAGCTGGCTGCAGTATTTCAGCTGGGGTCTCAATTGCAGGTGTAAGATGTATTATATAAAGCTTTTCTTGCTATCTCTTAGTACAGTAGAGAGCAGTGAATAACTGCTCTGTCTCCAGCGTTTGTGATTCAGTATAGTCAGGTAAGTGCTGTATGTTCTGCAACATGATTACTGGTTGCAGTTGCAAGAGGAAAAAGAGTCAGTGACTTAACTTTAAAAAATAAATTATTTCAAAGGCAGCTACCATTTGGCACAAGGTTTCAGAGCACCACTCAGAATATAGTGGGTTTAATTACTATCTCAAACCTTCTTTGAGAGGAGTGGGCTAGAAAAAAAAATTTTCTACCTGAAAAAGTTAGTTTGCATGTCTCAATTTCTTTAATTTGCATCTACTTGAGCTTATGTATGAGAAAGGAGTCTTGCTTTGTTTTACAATTAATAGTAATTGGAAAAGAAATATTCTACACTATAGACTCTACAAGGGAACGTCTTTAACACAGGAAACTTAATGTGAGAGTGGTTGTGAAATGGCTTTTAGTCAAGCAAAGAGTACTTCATCTTTGCATGGGGAAGATTCTCTTCATCTTGCCTAGTGGGTGACACCTGGCTGACATCTGTGGATCATGATTTAATTCTGTCTTCCCTTGCTCTAAAACAAGCTGATCAAAAGGAGTGTTTTTGAGCAGTGGCTATAGTGCTGCTATGCCAGAGCACTAAGCTGAGCACTCACTCAAGTGTTGGCAGAGGGCAGTTCTGTGTTATGGTACTATTGATCATTGAATCACTCCCAGCACTGAGTGCCTTCCACTGATACATCCGCTGGCCTCGCTGATACATGCCACGTGGGGGTTGTGCTTTCCCTTCTGTCTTTCCAAGGCGAGAGCAGCATTTGGTTTGTCCTGTCATAGCTATAAAGCATGTCTCCATCCAGCCAACTGGAAATACTTTACAGATGTCACAAGACCTTTCATGCTTTATGGGGTGTGGAGGTGTGAGGCACTGAGGTCAGGTGAGTTGGCTAATGGTGCAGGTGGCACTCTGGGGGGAGTGTGAGGAGGAGCCTTCTGCTGCAGCCACTGACTGATGACATTTATGTATCTGATGTGGGCTGCCTTAGCTAAGAGATTTCCTGAAACATACTTGTTTTAGCACTAATAGCAGCTACAGAAGAAATCTTTTCTTGGTATAGCAGAGGGACAGCATATGTCCTATGCTGGTACTTTGAACACTTGGTCTTCTTGCAATAGAATGTAGAGACTTAAAAAATTTCTGAGGTGCGCAAGGGCCCTGCAGAAAAGGTGGCAGTGATTGCCATTCCTGTCATCCAAGTGTCATCACAGTTACAGTAAAAACACCTGGTCTAAGCAGTGCTTTATGTGCTGAACATTTTCCTGCTAACCAAACTAGGGAGTACCTTTTCCTTTAAGATAATAGAAGACTTTAATAGAACATAATGAGTGCTGGGTAGGTAAAGGACAGTTCTCCTTTAAAGTTGACTTAAGGGCACGTAAGTAAAAATACATCTTATCTTGAAGCTTTTTCTTCACGTTGTTCACAGCAAAATGAATGGGGAAAAGCTGTAGGTATGTGTTGAAGATGGTAATACTAATGAAGAAAAGTTGCTTAAAGCTTAATTTTACTCTAGCATATATATATATATATAAAGGGAGAATGTGTTTATGTGACAGACATTTTTGGAGAGGTGTGTAAATTACAGGTCTAGATTTATTTGCAAAATGGCAAGAATGAAAGGCTGAAATTTCAGTTTGTAAAATAGTATTTATTTTTGAATTTGTCACTGCTTTCTGCACAGTCTGGAGGGGCAACAGATTATGAGAATTTTATCAAAATATTACATTTTTGTATTGTAGGTATCCACAAGAAGGAACTCCTTTAATACCTCAAAGTAGTGATTTTTATTCTCAGTTTGGGGCAATATCTACCCCTCCTTTGGAATAATCGTAGCAAGAGAAAATAGTTGTGTAAGCAAAGAAATCTTTGAGCATCAAAAAATTTGGTCAGGATTCATTTCATGCTCCTGGTGAATGATTTGCTCAGTTCCAGCTAAGCTAGGCTTATTTCCTCTTGCTGACTTCTACTGTCTGCTTGGAAAATAATCATATTTCTGCCTTCCTTTCATTGAGTATTTCACACAGTTCAGCTAAGTTGTTTATACTCATTTAAATTTCAGGTGTCAGGTTACATGTCATAAAATGTAATAAAACTTAACATAAGTGACAGAAAACACCAGTGGTCCTTAAAATTTAAAGCATAATATATCCATTTTATTATCTTATACTTGCAATCAATGATGATACTGCAATAAGCAGTGGACGGTGAAGTTTTTCAAACTGAGAAATTTACAGATGATTTCAAGCCATTCAGTTTCTGAATAAGAATTTTTATTTTTATTTTTTGTTAGAGAGGTTTATGGCAATTGCTAATCTTGACAACTTGTCTATCATTTTGATTAAATGATATTTGAATTTATATTAGCATGTCTTTCCCAATAGTTGTGATCAAGTATCAGACTTAAAAGCATCTTGTGACTCAGTCCAAATAGCTTATTTTGGTATAAAAAGCACAGAATTTATTTGGTTTATAACACAATGATGGTTGTACACTGGCTTTGAAAAACCGAATTGCCTTGTAGCAAAGAGCTACCCATAAGTGTTAAAAAGCTAGGGAAAATAATGCAATTGTTCTTTGAATGTTTTTCTGAAGTATTAAGCCAGTTGTCCTCCCCTATATTCAGAAGCCTGTGCAAGTTTTCTGGTTGAAATTCATTACTCTGCACAAGATCTGTGCAATTCCTAAAAATAGTCTCTTATTTTGGTACCAATAGTGCTGGGGGATCCCGTCTCCTTCTCTGTGTAGTAACCAAGTGCTCACTTGATAGCTTAGATTGTTTTCATTAAGGTGAGATCTGTTCGCCACGTTTGTAACAGAACAGTTAGCAAGACTATGTGATTTCTTAGAGGTGTTTGCCAATATGGACTTTTAGAATCATTGATTCATTTTGAGATTGAATTTTGGTGTCAATTTTAGCATACTTGGGTATTTAATCCTCTATAGGCTCCAGGCTCAAGTTTCTGAGCTCTTGTAGTGGATTCCTAACATGCCAAATAAACGATTTGTGGTGAGTTTGAGTTCTGTTTTTCTGAGTAGAGATTTTTAGGGTCAGCCAGAAACATTATCTCTTGAATTGTAGGATCATGTCACAAATTAAGACTTATATATATATATATGGATATATGTTAACCAATGCTATATTTTAACACTGTTTTTTGGAATAGTTTATAATAATATTAATAAAGTATAAACCATTTTCTCAGTGAATGTGAAGTACAGGAATCACACTAAGAAAATAGTGCCTCCTGTCTCTTCCTGAAAGAGATGAAACCCTCAACTAGATTGAAACTTCTCTTGCAAATACCTTGTGTTTGTTTAGAAGAAATATGGATCAGTCCACTTCAAAGGTAAAAGAAGGGAAGCCACATTAAGTTACCAAAGGGTGTGTAGGAAGTCTGAGAACACCAGGAACAGGACTTACTTCTAATAGGAACATGACACATGTTTAATACAGTAGATAACACTGCCTTGTGCAAGTTGCTTGAGATCTCTTTACTTAGCCAGACCAACTGTAAAATGCATCTAATAAAGTTTAACCACCCTTGTAAAGTGCTCTGAGGTCTATGTAGGAAAAAGCACTGAGTGAATACAAAGCAAAGGCTGGTGTTCACCTTCCCTTAGTGCGTAAACAGGAAGGACGATCTGAGGGATTTATTTGGGGGACCCAGAGAGTAGTTACTGATTATAGAGCTGGAAGGTGGGGGGTCTTCATCGTCAGCCTGATGGTTTCAAATGTTTTGAAGGAGGAAGGGGAGAGTGGTCCTGACTGGATATGTAGGTAATTAAGTGATAAAGCTCTGCATTTCTTTTAGTTATAAGGGAACAGAATAGCAGCTCTTCAGCTATGACTGAGTTTGGCCAGCATTACTCATTCCTTCTGGAATGTAATACCCTCTATTATACATTACTGAAGATTTCCTTTTGTTTAGTGCACAAGAGAAATAGAAGTAAAGACAGCTTTTAAGACTGGAAGGCTTTGCTTTCTCAGAAAGCACTGTTGAAAGACAAACTAATGGTGCTGCCTACCAGTAAGAACATTTCCTTACCTATCATATGCAATATCTGAGCACTTAAAGCAAGATGATGAATAATTAGCATCTGCAGAAATTGTACACTGGGCACAAATAATAATTCCCACAGGTCTTTACAACAAGAATGTAATCTTTACATCTGAAAATTGATTCAAGACTTCAGATATGTTATCCTAAAGGAAATGCAGACTCCTGGTCAGGTAACTGACACCACTACTACACAGATTACATCTTTTCTGTTTACTGTTAGGGGAGCTACTTATTTGAGGCTCTGATGTTGACCTGGACTGCACCGAAGGTCAAGTGGTATGAATTTCTTGCTTTTTAAGATGCTTCACAGGCTTAAAACTGGTTAATTTTCTGCTCACTTCCTCCAGTTATTAAGAATCTAATACTTATATGATTTGTCACAAGGTAAACTGTGTTCTGTACCTTAAAGCTGATGCATCTACAAACAACCCTGTCATTTTAGTTACCCTACAGATGGTATTGCAAAGAAACTGAATGTTGAGTATGATTGTGTAGGCAGTATCTGCTGCTCACTGTTTTCTTAATCCTTCCTATATAATTATGAAGTATAATCCTATTTTAATCTTCTTTGCCAGTTCTAGACCTATTTCTATGTGCTGTCAGTAGTATAGAAATTAATATTTTATAGCTGTTAAATCAGATTTGATCTTTTATCTTAATAAAAGGTAAAATTAGATACAGAAATGCAAACAATACTGGGAACTATTGTTCTAATTGTTTGTGAAGATGTGTCACCATTTGCTACTCTCTTCTTTTCTTAAGAGTAAAACCACATGAAAGTGATTGTTCTGCTTTGTGGAACACTGATAGGAGAAAAAGATTGTGCTTGGCAGATATTCTGTGCTATCCATTACTTTATGTCACAATTTTAAGTCACTGAATAAGGCAATTGTAGCTACTACTGCCCTCTTTAAAGATAAACTCTTTCACAATAACTTTGCTGTAATACAGTATTGTCAGGAAATGCAATATGCTTTACTTTCATGAGAAAACCTCTCTAATTGGAATCACTGGACCTTGACTCACTTGTCACAGCTATATTCAGGGTGAAGGTGAAATCTTTAAGAAGTCTGATCAGGGAAATTAGACTGTGGCTTCTCTGAACAATAACATTATAAGAGGACACATTCATATGAAATATCTTTTTGATAGTTTTTTTTTTTTACTTCTAATATGTTGGGAGAACAATGGGCAGGGAGTGGGGTTGGTGGGGCAAGAGAGGCGGATGATGGCATTTGAACAGTTTGACTTGTTACAATTCAGTAATTAAAACACGGGGAAAAACAACTACTCTTGTTTCTTGGGCTGGAAGAGTTAATAAATATCTCAAACTTGGGAACAGGTGGGGGAATTGCAGCTAAAGCCATTGAGCTTAATGAGAATTAGTCATGCATTCTGATTGTTCAGATATTGGATGAGGGACCTGCAAGGCAAGTGCTTTTCCTAAGCTCCTAAAGTCGGGATAATAAATAGAAACAAATCATCTTCTAGTGATTAGCAGACATGTATATAGAGAATTCATAACAGCCAAACAAGACAGTTTCATTGCAGTGCAGCAGAGCCATAGCTGAGACACCCTTTTGTCTATTTCATATTATTACTGCTATTATTATTTAGGAGTTTTGGCAGCTGGTCTTTAATGTTTTGCTCAAATATGAATGATGTGAAAATCAGTTCCACATGAAGTGTGTGGGTTACACTGTTGATGGGGGTTAGGGCAGGAACAGGGGGAAGGCTCAGAGTTGGCTTTGCCTGCTTCAGTGTACTGTGAATGCCATGAAAGGTGCAAAACACATGCTATGTTGATTTAGTAGCACAAACAGGTTATGGTAGCTGTGGTATGCGGGAGGTGGTGACGAAACTCCCTGAAATTAGCTGGTCAATTATTTCACAGTGGTATTCCCGGGGTGGGGGGTGGGGGGAGTTGACCTGAAGTGACCTGTAAGTTTCTGTCTAGGGCTGTTGGCTGGAATAATGCTCATCATAAGTCTTCAAAGCATTGATCAGCCATATTTTTATGTTGGGTTAAGGCTCTTAATTTACGTTTTTAATTCCTGACAGACTTCTCTCAGCAACTTGTGCATATGCACCTCTAAGAATTTTAATATCTTTTATCATTATAATGTAAAACAATGAGATGATTATTTTTTTAAATGTCTTTCCTTAATTCTAGGAGCCTTAGGTGACTGGTTAGTGCAAAGCTAAATAAAATGCGTGCTGTTATATAGTGAGTTCACCTTATATCCTATTCAGAAGGTTGGTCTCTGAAGACCAGCTCTCCATGAAAAAAAATAAAAAACAACTGTTGCCTCATTTAAAAGATGCTGTATGTGGATATATGTATGTAGATATTTGCTGTCACTCCTGCTTGCATGTAACAGAGATCACTAGAAAGTGAGCATTGACTCTCCAGTCAGTGGCTCCAAAAGGTTTGTTTAGGCTACCAAATTATCATTATTTACAAGTTCAAGAGTACTGGTAAATGAGGAAAATATAAGTTATTAATACTCAAAGCAAAATGCCAGACTTGTTGCTTGGTGAAAGTGTAACTGAAATCTTTGCTGTTATACTATGTAACTCATATTCTTAAGGAGAGGGTTTTATGACAGAGCTGAAGGAAATGGAAAAACAAAATCAAAAAGAAATTACTAGAGATTAAATAGTTTTTATTGCCAAATCAGCAAGACACAGCTAATGGAAAATATTTTCTACAGACAGATGGGATAGTCAGATCCCAGGAGCATAAGTATGAAGTATCTGTTAAGATTCTATTTTATACATTTGCATATAAATATAAACATCATTAGTAGAGGCTAATTGCCCTGTAGGAACTACAGCCATGAGCATTAGAATCTTCAGGGTTGCTGTTTTTTGTTGGTTTTTGAGGGGGGTTAAGTATCTCTATTACCCATCATGTTTGGTACTGCATGGCTGCAACGGATAATTACGACCATTAAGAATCTCAATCAGAAAATCAAAACCATTTGGACTGGCTTCCAGGGCCGCCCAGCACAGTAAGTAACCATTGTTTTGCTCATGCATATTCATAAGAGTACTTGATTTGACTTTCATAGTAGGGGGCTTGTAAAAAGCTCATCCACATATTAGCCCCTACAGAAGACTGAACATCCAAGGTAACAAGATACTGTACATGATCAAAGTCTTTGTGAAAAGCAGTACATAAAGCAAGGAATTGTGTATTGTAGCTCCCCAGAAGAAAAATAGTAGTGTAAAAAGATGGGATTTCAAGTGTTTAGGTTTTTTGGTTGTCTTAGTGACAGAAAAGGTCAAGTATCTCTGCTGTGTAAGGCTTGGTTAATATGCCACATTGCTGGGCAAAGAGCAGCTGAGTCATCTGTGATGAATAGTGAGGACTTGTGTATAATATTTGGGAGACTGTGAGGTGGACAATAAAGGCAGTGGTATCAGCATGGTGGTGTCAGTAAAAAAAAAACTATTAATGTTTCAAATATTGCTGTTATTTCACACTTGAAAACTTGAATGATGTTTGATTCAATCTTAAGCTCAGACAAGACCTTGTTGACATTTTGAAAAACCCTATTGAACAATCAAAAAACCCCTGGTTGTGACGTTGAGCTAATGTTTATTGCTGTGGAACAGAAGTGTTAAAGTATGAATTTGAAATAATACAAGAAAATCTCCTAGAAATCTCCCACTTGAGAAAACACACGGAACCAATAATATCTAGAAATTAAGGCCTTGAAGTGTTGGAGTACAACATCTCCATAACAACACTTAGCAGGCTTTTTTGCCTCCTGTGACCTGCCCAGTGTGGGATCTGGGAGACACATCACTGGCTGTGCTGATTGTGAGACAGTCATGACCACTTCTGCTGGTTTTTCTTCCTTAACTCCTCTGTCTCTGTTTCTATGTCTAGGTTTTTTTATTCTTCTGTTCAGTATTCCTGGCAGTTTTTTCCTCATCAAGTGATGAACACTTTCTGATACTGTTTCTTAGAAAATAGCATTAAGGTTGAAGAACTGGGGGCTGTGGCCTGCACTGTTATTTTCATGCATATCCTTCTCTTCACATGTAGTTGATCAGAGCCACATGGAGAATTCCCCCACCCCCCCTGCCACCCACCTTCCAGTGCTACTTAACACAGTGGCCCTTAATCTCATCAAAAGGGAACTTTGTGGCTCAAGTGCATTTGCCAAGTCAGGGAAAGACCTTGCAGCAGTCAAAGAACAGAGATGAAATCTTTGGACTGCCTGCGTAAGAGACAAATGTAAAGGCACAAAATGTCTGTAAACCCCACGTAGGGAGTCCAGCTGGGTAAGGCTGCATTTCCTCACAAGCTAAATAAATATTAGTGGATGTGATGAACTGTTGATTTTAATGGGTTTTATTCTTGTAACAACATTAGAAGGCCCCCCCTGGAAATTTTCTATTGGAAATCTGCAGTTGTAACTAGGGATAGTATTAAACTGTGGAGCTGCCTCTGTGACTGGCATAGCAGATAACACTGAAGGTGGAGCAAAACATGTTTATGTGTAAGTGTTGATGAGGTGCATTTCTCTGCAGCAGCAAGGGGCTGAATTACTGATGGGGAAGAGGACTCCTGGTCTTCAAGCACTGAGAGACTAACTCCTGTGCAAGTATAAAGCTTCTGTCTTCAGTGGAGTAGTATGAGGGGGTAAGTCCTTCAGTCCTACCCACTGCACTAATTGGCATAAGACACTCCTGGTCTCCCGGCACAGTGAAGTTCAAAGAAATTTCAGTGTTAATTGGATGTGCCTCATCCATTCATGAGTTTGAGTATATGCCAGATGAAATATTTCACACACAGCCCCTGTTCTTGTGGAGGGCAACCCAATAATGTGAGTTGAAAACAGTTTTTTTCGAGATTACTCATAAAGGTGTTTTATGCCATGGCTGAGAACAAACTGCAGTGATAGGTAAATGCATTTCTTTAATTAGAAATATAATCATCATTCTGTGTCCAAAATTCTTCTTTTTGTAAGGATATAGCTAATGGGTTCTCCTATAGTATACTCAGCACACTTCTCTTTTTGAGAAGATGTGTGAGAAAATAAGTGCTTTACATGCAGTTGTGTTTAAAACAGGAGTGCCTATTTCCAGCTGTTCCTAACTATTCCTTTTAGTGAAAGTGGCAAAATACAGACTGAAAGAAAGGCAACTCAACCCTTATTTGACCATCATCATTTTAACTACCTCCACTACTGTTATAATAAGAAAATAGAATTCAAGCACAGGGCAGCTGTGTGTGGGGAAAAATACAGGAAAGGGAACAGGGAAGAAATAAGATCATAATGTAGTTACAGCACCATCAATAGCCATAGGTTTAAAAAGTACATCTTAAGTATGTTAATTGTATAATGTAAAAGCATTTCAAAACAACCTGCCGCTTTAGCATCCTGTAATGGCAGAGCATCATCACAGAGTAGGGAACCACGAGCAGCCTGGTGTTTAGTGGTGTTGGTGTGCAGGGCTGCAGTGGCTCAGGGCTCAGCCCTGCAGGGTGTTGACTACATCGGAAGGTGGTTCACTCAAGCAACATGTGAATGTCTGTTCAGGTTATTTATGTGCATGTCAGGAACTGAAATAAGTTGAACTGTACACACAGGAAGGTTAACAGTTCTCCATTAGTCACTCAGGAATGTACCATACACGTGGGCCAGGTTGCCTCAAGGGGACTGTTTAACATAAAGGCAGAGTGTAACAGAACAATTAGTTAAGTTCTTCTTACTTTGTATTTTGAAATTATTCCTTGCAATCCAATTTCAGAAATTTGGTAATAGCAAAACAAATCATACTTTTTAAATAAAACAGGCAATAAAATATATATGCTACTGCTATGCACAAGGATTATTCTGTATTTTAAAATAATGACTGTTTAATGTAAAATGGAGGTTTGGGGGCTTTTTTTAGGTTTTGGATAGTTTTGGGTATCAGCAATATATTTGCAAAGAAATAATTTGTTTCAATAATGTAGATTTCATGGAAAACTACTTGATAGAAAAATGTTGGCTTATTCTCACGGTTACTCATTGACATCTAGTATCATCTTTTTGTCATGTGAAAGTGCAGAGCCACAGCACATTGAATCCTGTACCTCTTCAAGCCACAGCAAATTGATCAAGTTTTTGCCCTACCAGAACTCTAATTGGATTAGGGAAAGTGGATTAGGTGGTCAGAAATTACTTTTTTTAAAGTGTTCACACATTACATTTTGTAAATGTCAAAGTCACAATTTAGTCTGGAAATTGTTTGCTTGATAAAATGAAATATGAATGAGAGTTAATAGAAGATAGTCCTAGTGTACGGCTGGGAGCGAAGAGAATATTCTGGCTTCTTTTCCTAATGCCCCTTATACTCAATTTCAGCAGGGTCTCCCGGTGGTACTGTAACTCAGCAGAAAAATCACTGTATTGGGGCTGCACACTAAAATCTGGACTCAGAGCTTTAATGGAGAAAAGGCTTAGTTATTGCTGGAGACTTTCCAGAGATGTGGCAAATGAACACAGTTATTCTAATTGGGGGCTGCTTAAACTCTTGCTGCCTGGTGGCTGTTCTCCATTACCAGATGTGATGAAGTTTACTGTAGTATCACATTTGAAGTATTTCTTCATTGCTCTTGTGTATTGCAAAGGTTTTGAATTTGAAGATTTTGTTTAGTTGATTTCTTTAAGAAGGCTGTTGGTAATTGCCAGACTTGTCTCCTCCCATTAAAATGGGCAGCATTTTGGAGCTAGATATATTTGTGCTGATTTCATTGCAAAACTTAAACCTCATTGAAATATCTGGTGAGAGGATTATGGAATCAGTGAGATTTAGATGCTTGGACAATCCTGTGAATTCAATAAGTTGAAATCACAGGACATAATATTTCCTGGCTGGTTCAGGTTTTGTTCTGTGTTCAACAAAATGATTTTTGTTTAGCTGCTCTCACCACTTCCTTTTGACCACCTTAAAATTACTATGAAAATTCAAATGCTCCTCGTTTTCAAAATATGCTCTGAGTGAAAATTCTGTATCTTGGCAACCAGGAAGGGACAATTATTCTTTGGAAAAAGTCATCCTATCTGCCAAGATGAATTTATTATCATAATTCTTGCAAGGATATGTGAGTTTATTCCGTATCTCCTCTCTGGCTCTCTTTACTGCAAGAGATATCCCAATTCATTGATATTGAAATCAGTGAAGTGGGTTTAATTCCATTCAAGAAATTCAAATACATGTCTGATGGTATAGTTCAGTTCTTTATGACATTTAAGATTTCTTGTGCTCAGAGAAAAAAAAAACAATGATCAATATAATAAATCTTGAATTAAAATTACTCTGAATCAGTATACATACAGCTTGGCATTTGTGTATTTCTTTTATGCTGTGGACATGGAACTGCCCCCAGTGAAATGCCAAGAGACTTCACACAAAGAGCCTTCTGCTTACAACAGACAGCTGCTATTGCCTAAGTTAAATAGCAATACCTTTTCCTTTTCTAAGTCTTCAGTCTTATAATTTAAATTATCCAAGAAAACAGTTCTTTGTGTTGTTGTTCATTTATATGCAGGACATGGACTTGAAGCAAAAAAGATAGAGGGATATGTGAAAGTGAGTCTGAACTTCTGAATTACATTAGAGAGGTTTAAATTCTTCTTTGAAGGATGAAGACAGAAGCAGACTTAGGTATGTAAGATTAGCCACAGGACATCATCAGCTAAATTAATAAGTAATTTGAGAATGAGTAAATGGAATAGTAGAATTTTAAGAAGAGGAATTTTCTGCTTAGCCTAGGTTAGACTTTCTTCAGAAATGGTAATAAAACTTCTTCTCAGGTCACACCGTAATGTGACCTTTTCATGGTGAACATGTAAATCTGTGATTAATACACAGGAAACACGGCCCAGGACAAAAGCACAGACTGAATGCTGGTCCTTCCCACCCCCAGTTCTGTGTGTTTCTCTGTGGTTTGGGGTTAGGTTATCACTTTCCATGGAGAGAGGAATAGCAGCAAGATGAGCAGGACAGAACAACTTGATTTTTGTGGTTTATTATTTCTTCCCATTAAAGGCATTTTTTTACTCCATTTAGACTACCAAAGGATGTCATAATTTACTGTTTTGTCTGACAGAAAATCTTCTGGGCTTTCTCAGATGAGTATTTCCCAGCTTTGAGACAAAGCAAAGCATTATAAAAGCAGGAGGAGAAGCTCACTAGCTGAACAGGAGGCTCCATGGGATAAGGGGAGTGCTGGAATGCAGTGCCAGCAGTGGGCACACGGGCCAGGCTGCTGCAGTGCCTCCTGGCAATGCCCCTGTCCCAGCTCTGCCTGATCCCATAAATCACCCCCAGCCAGAGCTGCACGACGTGCAAACTGAACTCTGCAAAGAATCTCAACCAAACAAATTGCAAAACATATTTCATATGCAAATAGATTTCAATCAATTTCCAAATTAAATTCAATCAGATTACTTCTTTCAATATTCCATACCTGTCACTTGCTATCTCCATATGTCTGCTGCATTTTGTGCTCTGAGCAGGTGATTGTAAACAGGAACAGGGTGTAAATACATCAGCAAGGCTGGCTGTCAGCATCAAGATGGCTTTTTAGCAATTCCTACTCAAACCCTTAAATCAAAACATATTTTTGGTAATTTTCATGAGTGTTTTCTTTGCAGTAAGATTCTTGTATTCGGGGAGGGGAGGGGGGAGGAGGAACTAACACCAACCCACTAATTTTTTATAAAAGAAATGGAAGTAGTTCTAAAAAACACTAACAATTGGGTGTTTGCCTTTAAATAAATATTTCCTGGTACTTTTTTAGGGTATTTTACTCAGTGTTATTGGATAGTAAATTTAAAAAAAAAAAAAAAAGATGAAGTGGAGTTTTCCCTGAGCATAGGTTTGAAGGCTTGGCAATGAATTATTGTCATTTTAAGAGTTGATTTTCATTACAAATTTACAAATATGCCAAGATATAACATATAAGCATGTATATATATATATGATTTGAGGGCAGTCAGCTCATGATAACCTGTCATCCAATGTTTTTAAACCTGTGACTGTGGTGCAAACTGTTCAGTTATTGAAAATGGTTATACTCATTTCAGGATGAGTTATGGGAAACAAGAAAACCATATGGATGCTCTGCACAGAAATGGAAAACATATTAATAAGGAAAGCCAGAAGAAATTTGATGTTGGATGTTGCTTAGAATCATTTTAGTCAGTCTAAGAATTGGGCTGATTAAAATCTTCTGTCCAAAAGAATTAGTGCTCTGAAGGTGTGGAAGGATCCAGTAACACAAGTTGCATTACAATACTTATTGTGACTTATGGCTCTTCTATAATACTTTCATTAAGGTTCTTTAAAGTACTTTCTAAAATGAGCATAATTTTATTTCAGAAATAATTTTTGCATATGTAAATTGCTTTCTCTTTGTCAGGGAGTCCTTAGAAAGGGATATTTAATGTTTAGGATTGTAACTGGTGGTTTCTATTAGATACTTGCAAATGAATCTGGTTGTATTTAAATTCCTGTGTTTTTTACTTTTCTTCATTCTCAAAATGTACCTTTTTAATTACCTAGAACTAAATAGCAACGTGTGCAATTGTTTAATTCATATAATAGTAAAAACTAATATTCTTTAAAAATTTATTAGAGCTCTCAAATATGATGAGTAACATGAATTGAAAGCAGCTACTTATTTATGTCAGGCTTAATAGCAAATCCAGGTAGGAGTTTCTTTTATACTCCTCTTGTAATGTAAGAACACCTTTGAAAACAAGAATTATGCCCAGTGTGGCATTCAGGTCCTCAAAATGAGCCATACACAAAAGGGTTACTTTTGTCTCCCATCAACTCCTTAGAAAACTCATCTCCTGCTTACATGTTGGGCCCTTGTATGTGTGAAACTTAATCTGCCCTCAGGACTGATAAAACACAAGGTGTGTGTCCCTTTAAACAGGCTTTATTCCAGTGCACAGGGTTTTTTTGGGATCTCCTGTAGCTTGGGCAGTTTTCCCACTGAAATGGGTGTCCCAGTAGCTGGCATGAGTGAGTTTGATGTGATGAACAGCATATACAACACTTTGAGTAATGACACTTGCAAGTACTTCTTCAGTTGTTTGAAAGGAAAAGCAACTCCTGCATAAACATACCCAGAAACTAAACTGAGATTGGTGCTCTTTGCCATTCCAGGCAGAGTTTTCCCAGTTTCTTTCACAAATGGAATGCAACAAAGTAGAAATGCACGTGGATATACACGTGTGGCCCTTTCTGTTGTGCTGCTGAAGTCCTAGTTGGGGCTGGTGCCACTGGTTATTTCATGGTAGTAGGAAACATTAACACCTGATATTCCAACCTTTATAATATATCTACTCCCATTTCTGTGCTTGTATTTGAAGTTTAGTCTTCGTGTGTGTATGACTGCAATGAAAGTTCAAACCAGTGACTCACTGTCATGGAATAGGTTACTGGATTATTAATATTTTAACATTTTCCTTTGGCAAATATGAAAGCAATTGTAGTTAAGTATAGGACTGAGCGGAAATAAACTGCTTCTGGGTACGAGAAAGGTAATTGTTCTCTGATTCAGTAGCATTATTTTGAGAGTTACATATCAAAGGAGAGAATAATATTTCTTATATTGTAATAGGACCTCTTTCTATGAGTCACATTTGATAAAACTCTCTTTGAAAGAGAAAAGATCAAGTTCATCTTAAATAATCATGATTTGCATATTCCTATTATGACAGTTGC
This sequence comes from Scytalopus superciliaris, assembly GCA_013400415.1. NCBI lineage: Eukaryota > Metazoa > Chordata > Aves > Passeriformes > Rhinocryptidae > Scytalopus > Scytalopus superciliaris. The sequence goes on from VXBX01007795.1 coordinate 1,537,256, forward strand.
ATTATTCTGAAAAGTGTGCTGTGCTATTCCTATGACTTCTGAAAACAAAAAAGGTGAATTTCAGTTAAAAAAGGAAAAAAAAAATCAGAACAAATGTTCTCAGCATGTAATTAGGCCATGCATATCATGAACATTGTTCTTGTGACTGCTTTTATAATTTTTACATAGTTATTTCAAAAAGGTTAAAAATTATGCATGCAGTCTTTATTATATTACACACATAATTTGGAAGAAAAGCATTTCTCTGCACTAAAAATAATAAAGGATTAGATTCATTGTGTTGGGAGAAATTTATTTCTTGAGCATCAAATAATTTAATTCCTTTTTATTCTATGCAAAAAGTAATTTTATCCTAGGGGGAAATTATTGCTTAACTACTGTTATGTATTCACTGGCAGTCTCAGCCACTCAGCCAAAGATAGTTCTAAAAAGGAAGTAGAGAAACCTGACTGAAGTGGAATCCTTAAACTAAATATGAAAAATAGAAGACTTAAGGCTTTATATGTTCCTTTCACAAAGAATCCATAATGTTCCTGACATTAGAAAACCATTTAAAATAGAGCTGTGTGGTGACTTTACCATTGTCCTGACATGGTTGCTTTAATGTATGACCATTTAGGTGTTTGTTCCTGGGAGGACCTTTATTCGTGTCCAGGATGGGCACACTTGAAAAAAAATATATACATGAAAAAAATTGATTCTTGGGAGGAACGAGGGAATTAATCTTAAATGTTTTAGCCATTAATTATTTTGCTTTTGTTATTGTTAGGTTAGGTTAATAACTTGAGGATGGATCAAGGGATCACTAAACTGGCTTTAAGTAGAAATAATTTTCTTAGGTGGTTGTCCTGCTGGAATACCTGCATTAGGAGGCAATACAGACCTATAATAACCACCCCTTCCTGCAGCTGAGACTGCTGCTGGTCCTGGTCATGGAGATGGCATTTTAAGTACACCAGTAGGAATTGTACCAGTCAGGTGCAGAAATGGATGTAAATGGAACTTTTCCAGCCTTATTGTATTTCCTTTAGGTACTGCAGTGAAATTGTATTGTATATGCTTCCATAGGACCTATGGATTATTACTCTAATAATTCATTTGAGTCCTGGTGCAGGTCAGTAGTTTTCCCCTCATTCCCTGCATGAGAACATGAGTGAGATTTCCTTCCACCTGTGCAGGCTGCCTGAGGATGTGGGTTATCAGAGAAACCATTCCCTAAGTTTGCTGTCTAACATGGGTGTTCCAGTGTGCTTCTGTGGAATACTGATGTGATCGACACGAGCTGTGTATCTGAGCAGCATCTCTAGTACAGAAGCTGCATCTACCCAGGCTGCATAGCTAGGCAAACAATGAGTTGCTTGCATGCAGGTCAGGAAAGTAGTGTGACGTGGAGATACGTGGCATAGAACTTAGTTGCATGACACAAAACTAGTGGAATAATAGTGCTGGAACAGAGGTAACAGGATATGGTTCTTACCAATAGAAATAAAAGGTGGGATGGAAGCATTAAAGATTTGTCAACCTTAATCACTGCCATAACATGCATGGAAAAAAGAGCCAAGCTGTTTTTAAGAATAATATACTCTGTTGAAGGGCTTAAAAGAGTTGATGGAAATAAAGAACCCAACTTTTTTGAACCTGGTATATTTATGAACAGGATTATATGTTCCAGTTGGTCCAGTTCTGTTTCTCTATGTATACCAATAAAATCTGTTTGGGTTTATTTTTTTCCAATCTCCTTCCACGAAAAATAATCACATTTCATTGTTTATGCATAACTTGAAAAAGCAAGTTGTACACAGATACCATTATTGTAGGTATCAATCTTGCTCGAGATGGAAATAAGCTGGATTTAATAAGCCCATTTTTCCATCTCTATATCTAAAAATCTAATTTTTAAAGTTAGTGGTAGTGTACCACTTCCCAAAAGTGAACTCCTATTCTCCAATGCTGTTCACTGCTGAAGAGGCTCCCTGGATAAACAGGCTTCCTCCTGTCATGAAATCAAAATATGCATTATGACATTATATTTTGTTGTCATGGAAGCAGTTGCAGTGATACTCTTGATTCTGATGTGAATCTTAACAAGTCTTTTACCAGCCATCGAGTTGGAACCTGAGGGGCAGGTTCTTGCCTGTGTTATGCATTCCCCTTCAGAGAGCCTGTCAGTCATTCATTAGCAGGTCATGTATCGGATAGAAACCAGCAATCCCACTAAGCTTTACACACCTTCTACTCTCCTTGCTGTGTTCAGGTGACTAGAAAAGTCAGTTAAAGAAGCTTCTGCCATTAGCACAGCTGTTTTGGGGCCAGGCATATTTCAGGGATAATCATGTGTGTGGAGCAACAGAGAAATTGTGGATCTTTGGATTTGTGAGGATTTGGAATAGAATAGTTTACCCTTTATTATTGTTGGCATTTATACTTAAAAAGTGGAGGTATTGCACAAATAGCAAAAATTGGGTTTGTTTTCTGTTATAGGCACCACTGAGTCTTCATTCTTCTCTCTGGTTCTCTCACACAGCTGTGACTTCACCTTTGTGATACAGTAGGTGAGAATTCATTCCTTTCAACTCCCGGTGCTCAGTGCAGATTTGTAGTCTTCTCTTGGTTTGGTTGCAAGAAGAAATCCCCCAGTAAAGATAACTCTTAAAAATCTCTGCTTTTCCAACCATTTTTCCTCATCATGCCTATGAATTTCATATGATTGTACAACTGCAACTGGGAAACCAGGGTTCACCATCCTTTTCTCAAGGCTGTTCAAGCATTCTGTGCAGAAGAACAGCATGATTGTGCCCCTGTTCACCCAGGTTATTAGTGTTACTGGGATGTGTGTGGACCCCAAGCCTTGGCTGGGTCTTATTGCCTGCCCTAGCTTAACCTCATTCTGTCAATCTGCTCCCAGCACCAACACAGAGCTGTTCTTGGCAGATGGCACCGAGCACGACTGTGAGAATGTGCTACCCTCCTCTCCCCCTGCTGACCTTCTGCACTAGGAGGAGTTCTGCTTAAATAATTCATGGCTAACAGGGATTTCTCTTATGATTTTCCTTTTCATTGTTTAGTTCAGAAAGCTATTGACATGTCAAGGTGTGCAAGACTTTAATGTGCATCCAAAGAAGTCACTAGGGTTCTGTGGAGGATTACAAGTTGGTTTAGGTGGCTAGATAAATTTAGGTTTGGAGACAGTGTTTAATGGGGTCTGAATCCCACTAGAATCCTGGAATTCTGTACTTTCCTGCAGACAACATTAGACCAGGAAGGCTGGGGGAGCTTAGGCCAGGTAAATTTAAGTTGTTTCATTAAAGAGCTGTGTCATTCATTCATCATGGCAATCTTGTCAGAGAGGGGTTGTGTACTTTACTGTTTGAGAAGTTGAAAGCTGGAAACTTTTATTTGTATTTCCTGTATTTCAGCTGTCAAAATGTTTTGGCAATACAGGATGAGTTATTACTGGTTTGCTGGGGTTTTTAGTCTGAGGAAATGTAAACATTTTGCATATTGAAGGAAATCCATAAATAGAAAATGCAAAGAGATTTTGATATCATTTTCAGGTAAGAGCAAGTTCCAGCTGTTATTAAAGAAAAAAAACCAACAAATTCAGCATAGCACTTAAGCACATGTTTAAGCAATTTTAAAGGCAGTAGGAATTCTACATGGGTTCTGTCCATTTAAAACCTAATTTCACAAATGAATGTGTGGATAATGCTGTGTGAAAGCAGAATCCTAGGCTAGCTTAAACTACAAAAAAAGGAAAATAAGCCTAGTGAGAAGGTTTATAGTGACTGTGGTGGCAAAAGAGCCACCCACTACATGGTTAGACTGGCAAAACTGAGCTTTACCTACAAGAGCTTATTTTCTCCAGATGTGATCATTGCCCTTGGTGATGTGTCCAGCCTATGGAAGAAGAGTAATTCCAGCCAGGGTTGTCTGGGCAGGATGGCCATACTCTCACTGCTACACTACCAAATCCTTCCACTGTACTATCTCTGTTGTAGACCCTCTGAAGGCTTCAAAAACTGGATTCATTTGGGCTTAGGTCTCCTGGTGATCTGTAAAGAAGGAATTTTATCTACCTGTGCAGTGATCTTTTCAAAACCTCATGCACTGTTCGTTCTTGACACTCGTATTATGGGGACTGATGTGCAATCTCTTTACTGTTGATCAATTTTTTTCCCTCCAAGACCAGCCACTGAAGCTCTAAGTTTCAACAGAAGAATATTTGCTATTAACCTAAAGGAAGCTAAAGAATTGGAGGAGTAACATAGGATGAAGTTTTCGTAGCCAAAAAATATTTAGCTGCACTCTGTGCTAACACTTAAACATGGTGGTTGCAGCTCATTGTTGGGGAGTGTGACTGCCATCCCTCCTCTGTGCTTCCTTTTCCTGTCCTATCTCACACATCTGCTTTTCTGGCATCTGCCCTTCTAATGCCTTATTTTTGAAAAATTCGGATTTACCTGGTCAGAACTGTTTGTGTTCATGCCCTCTTTTGACCAGACAGGAGTGTTATAGGCCATGTTACAAACAGTCCTGAGCTGGTGTGCTTTTGCTGTTCTCAAGGAGCTGACAAGACCTGCCTGTCTTTCCCCAAGAGTTTGTCAGGGAATGAGAGACAGGTCTGAAAGTATGAGCTGCTGTCTTGTTGTTCCTTTTCTCATCCCTGTTGTATTGTTTTTTCAGGTTTTGACATCAGTGAAAGATAACTATACCTCATCTTTAGGTAATTTTTGCCCTTCTGAAAAATAGCAGCTGTTATTATCTGCCACCTAAAAAGCAGAAAGATTTTACAGAATTTCTCTCTATTAAAGGGGTAAGGGAAGAGAGTTAGTGCAAAATATATAATAAATCTGTTGTAGCTCTAATTCTCTAAATACTCTTGCAGCGTTTTCATCTGTATCTTTAAAAAAGGTTGAATACACTTTAAATGGAAACTATTTGCCACAGAAATAATTCAGATAGAATTCTGGATTTTGAGTTTATAGACTTCATTAAAATATTTGCTATAGTACCATGAAAAGGATCATCTTAATACCTCTAATGATTCTGTTGCACTAAAATTAGCACAAGCCCTATACAAGCCAACTAAAATACTGGAGATAAATATTGACTTGTCTGACAGACAACTTGGTTTTCAGTTATTAAGCGGAAGATGTGATTTTTGCAGGATAACTTGGCAAATCACTTTTAAATGAAATTAAAATGCTGCTGATACAAAAAAAAAAAAAAAAGGAAGTTGTGGGTTTACCTGGATTAGCTGGTGAAGAGCATTTCAAAGAAAGCCAGGTATTGCTGTGAGAGGACATGGATGAATCAGTATAATTTTGAGGGAGCTTCATATCCACCATTTTCCACCTGCTCAGGGCCCTGTGAATGACACCAGCCCTGCAAGCACAACAGTCTGGAGAAGACCTCAGAGCAAGCTGGCTGTGAGTTTCATGAGTATTACTCTCAGTAAACCTTTCAGGATTATGTCAGTAATTCATTTTCTGCACAAAGAATTTCTGGTTGTTCCCAAAGTCACAGCTGGTGTTCCTGAGTAGAGTTAATAATAAAAACTAATGTCTATGTTGGGACATTGAAAAACAAATGGAATTTTCAAACAGTAGCCATTCAGTGAAAAGATACCTTTAAATATTGTGGGTATTGACTGAGGCAATAAATGTTTCATGGTAAGTGTATAGTTACACTGAGGACTGTACGTCTTCAAACATGTGGATGCATTAAACAACACTGACAGGGATTGCTTATGGAAAATAATAATAATATATGGTAAAACATACACTGCCTAAAGTCTGCTATAATATCTAACTGTGCAGTCAGAACAGATACATACTAAGATTTTACTTACAGCCTCACTAGATGTTTCCGTTGTGCCCCCTTTACATGAAGAATCAGGTGTTCATCATTCTGCTTTTCTCATTAATAAAATAGGCATTTCAATGACAGCAACAGAATTAATGTCAATTTATGACTAGGGTGATTAAAGCTATTTGGATGTACTTTATTAGTTTGTAGGTGCATGTTCAAGATGAGGATGGGACAGACTTAAAATAAGGGAAGACAAAAAAAAGTGAAACCCACCCTTAAAACATGAAGCACATCATCTTGATCAAGAAATAGCAAAAATTACCATTAATTGGCAATAAATGCTTGCTAAACTGGCCTCAAACAGAATTTCTGTAGGGTGTTGAGTAAATGATTGAAGTGAAAGCTGTCATAAGGCACCTATCACTGCAGACTCTAGTTCTGCACTATAATAAATACAATTAATATTACAAGAGCCTGTGGGATGAAAGCCTGTACTTGAATTTCCAGAACTGGACTATCAACTTTCAAACTTCTATGGTTAGCAAAGGTATCTTAGAAATCAAGATTGTACACCACCAAGCAGCAGAAGTTTAAGAGCAAATGTAACTGGTACTTTCAGGATGCATCTTGTAATGGGAATGTGGAAAATAATTTGCTTCTCAACCTGCTTTCTGGGGAGCTCTTCTGGAACCCCCACTCAGAGTGCCAGGGAAGAGAGCTCTAGCTTTGCTCAGGGGATGTCTCAAACCAATCAGCAGGAGTATTCAGCCCCCAGAGTGTATTTCTATACAGTAGATTTGCGTCGAAATTAGAGGAGGGTGTGAGGTTTGTGCTGAATCAGGCTCCCCACACAGCCCTGTCTGAGCAGAGATGGTAATTGACTGTCAATACTGAGTGCATTAAAATAGTTTTCCAAATCTCTATGATAAACCTAAGTAGTCACTGGTAAACTTTGATCTCCTGTAGAGTATTTTCATAGTTTTGTCATCTGAAGAGTATTTGTCTTTGAAAATACGGTACTACCTTCAGGTCAGAATAAGACACTGCAGGAAGTGAAAGCTGCCAGCTCAAATAAAATGTAGATGGTAAACAAATAAAAAATACAGATGTAAACCAGAGATGTGTACATTTTTAAAAAGTTTACTTTTGTTATTTCACTTGACATTTCACTGAATGCCACTAAGAGCGAATAAACAAGCTAATGAGGTTTTACCTAAATCTCTGCAAACAAGTTGTGAATTGGAAAAAAAAAAAATGTTACTCATCCCTTAATCCCTGACTTCATATTTTGGGACTGTTCAAGTGTCTCCTGGTTTGCAGCAGTGCATTCATTCACCATGTGACTGGCATCAAAGGCATGAAATTCTGATTAACCACTTTTTCAGCATCTCACCTCCTTCCAGTCTGAGCTTGGAATCTCCTCCATGCACAGACAGCTAATGAGGAAATCCTTGCTTAGGAATTCAATGCAGAATGAGACACTTTTTTATTTTTTTCCTTTGCATAATGTCTGCTTTGAAGTCAGACAGTCCAAGAAAAAGTGATTGATCTCACCCAAGTTCATAACTTTTTCAAAGTACTGCCGATATCATTAAATTTTAATTAACCCTTTGAGCTCCTTCTATGATGTAAAGATGAGGAAACATCAAAGGCTTGTGTGTTAGAGCAACAGTGAAATCTTTTGAGCTGGCTTAGCCTTATTGAAGGAATCTAAGCTGCAAAATATTCCAGTTCCACAGTCAGCTCAGTTCTAGTTACTGCCCTGCTCAGTGTTAGAAGAGGCAAAGCAATTGTTACATCCTCAGCTGGGGCTATTTATATACTGTGATACTAAACCCATCTTCCTGGAAATGTTCTTTCTCTTACTCAGAAAGGTAGTCCATCTTAAAGCAAATGAATAGAATATAAAACCTCATTCCTTCTCTGCTCTTTGTTTGCTTTAGCTGTTGTTATCCTGGTTAGTTGCCTTAGAAAAACGCACTGGAGGATTTAATAGGGATTAAACAAATAATCTTCCACTAAAAAAATAAAATAATGTAGACTTCATATGTTAATAAAATTGATCCCGTGTAATTCCTGTTCTTGACAAGGCAATTTGAGTTAAAAGGAAGCTTCAGCCACTCCTAACTCCATAACCCCTTGCCTACAGTGGGTGGATGGGGATCTGCAGAAGGTTTTGAGAGGGGTTGTGTACTCAGGGAAAAGGCCAATTTTGCCTCTGTGCTGTGAAATTATTTATACTCTTGTGAAGTAGGTCTGAAAATATTCTGAACCAAGTGCACATCACAGTAAAAAACCTTAGAGCAGAAAGCAGAAATAAGGAGGTTTTTGCAGCCTGGGTCAAAAGACAAGGCCTGGATGGAGGAACATTCTGCTCTGTTGCTACAGAAAAGGCTGGGATGAGAGAGCAAGGTGAGTGAGAGGAGGAGAGAAGGAAAGGAAACACTTTCCAAACTGTGCAAATGAAGAAGAAGGGGAGGTCAGGAAATGGATACCTTCTGCTGGATGTGGCAGCCTTTGATCTAATTTCCTGCTGATTCTGCAAAGGAAATTGATGGTGAGAAGATTAGAAGGACTGTTCTTCCTTTCTGGTCCTTTTAGTAATAGTGATTGTGATAGAATGAACTCTTTGATATGCAAAGAAAATGCTGGTGAAAGCAAGGCCCTTCTGAATAATAATTTTAAAAAAAATGCACTTGTGATGATTCATGGTGAAATGAGTAAGTTTGACTGTGGGTTGGAGAATATTTAGTCAGTCTGAGGAATTTTCAAAGAGGATCTTTTTCTACTGTAGGGAGGGGATTTGCTTGACAACATTGTGTATTGCATTTGTTTCACCTTTAACATGAAATGTAGGTTAGATGTGGAATGTCACATTCACATTTAATGTAATATATACCTGTGGGGAAAAAAGGTGATAAGCCAGCATGGTTTTTCTTGTCTACCCTTGGTACATCCAGCACTTGCTGAATTTGTGTTCTCAGCTACCCCCACCTTTACAAGTGAACCAGAGCCTCCTGGATTGATTACATGGGCTTTCTGCTGCCTTCAGACAACAAAAATTAAATTAAGGCAACTGTTGCAGTGTTACACTACTTTGAGAGCAGGAGGCTTCATTTAGCTTGATTGAAATAGGACCAATTAAATCAATATTTTAGAAGCAGGGATCAAAGATTTCCAAAGGATTGTTTAGCTGAGGCAGAACTTGAAGGGTTCCTCTACCACTTTTTAAAGTGACAAGAAGTTGGTAATGAAGGGATTACTAAAACTGTTTTTCCACCTGTCACCCCTCAATCTCTTCTAGGATTATAGAAGAGAGCAGCATTGAATCTGTGTTGTGGTGCACAAATAAGAGTGAAGTTGTGACATTGGTAAACATGGAGTGAAAACAGAGGTGGAATTGGAGGGTTTGTAAGGAACAGGGTCTCTCAAGTGCCAAAATGGTGTGAGTCATCATAAGGCCTGTGTGTATGTGAGTGTGTCCCCTGCATGGATGTGAGGGAGGGACCCTGTGGCATTGGCTGCGTACCACAATTTTGAAATTCCATAGCAAAATCCTATACTCTGTATTTACAGTGAATTTTATTGTATAGCCATGTATAATGCTTACATGCATGTGAAGCACTGCTAGAAAATTTAAAAAAAAAAAAAAACGGGACAGGAAAAAAAAAGTGTATTCCAAAAGGGAGTGTGTGGAGAGACAGAGTTTATTTTCTAGACTTTTGTGAGTGACTTCCCTTGCTGTAGAAGGAGGTGAGTGTAGGAACAACCTGGGAAATTAGAGCATTAGTTTGAATATGTGTGATTACTTGCTAATGTTGATTTCTAATTCTTTTCCCTAACCACAGCTTTTATCATACATATTTCAAGAGAGGGGAGGAAAACAAAATAGCTGACATAGTCCTTGGCTATATACATGTAACATAGCAATTATAGTTCTATGATAAATAATGCTGTTTATTTAATAACAGCTAACCAATATTGAATGTAACAGATACTAAAAAAAAGCATGTATTGCAGAGGTAGGAAAAACTTTTCCTTTTGGTTGAACATATATTGGAATATGTGAATGCATTTGAAGATTGTCATTATAAGCCTGATATATTTAAAAATGATGCTGTATGAGACCCTTCAGTTATTATGAAAAAAGAGGAAGAATTATTTTGGCTGTTGAGAATATGTGATCACTCAAGTGCCAGAAATTTGAGTGAAGTACTGCATTTTAACTGCAGATTTATTGCTAATAATAGTTTGATTCTGGCCTTGACTGTCCTTTTTGACTATTTTCAAGGACCATCGATGGATTCAGTGTTGGAACAAACAATTCCAACATTGCACAGAAGCTCTGAGATTCACTGTATCTCAAAGCAGAGCTGTGAAAATCAAAGGGCACTGGTCAGAGATGAATTGGCAAGATGCAGGATAAGTAAGGAATATAAAAATTGGGTTTACCTAAGCCGGACTGAAATTACTCCACTTCTAGTGCATGTGTCTGTGTGTCTGTGGTGTCTTTGCAGGCCACATTTGCCTGTTCTCTATTTCCTGGCAGAAAAACAGAGCCAGCAGATAAAGCTGTAGCATATTAAAGAGAATATTCAGCTGTCCAGTACTGTGGGTGCTGTACATGTAGTTTCCTAAGCTTTTCTTAGAAAAGGTACACAAGTGTCAGTGGTTGACACCCGAGGAGCTGAAGTAACACTTATCAGTAAAAGCATTATTAGGATGGAAGACATGACAAGTAAGAGACCTAGATTATCAGAAATTGTTTCTTTTTATTTCTTTTCATTACTTTTATTTCATAAAATGAGTTTAGCACTCTTTGAAGATGGTCTTTGGACAGGATGAGATGCTTGGGGTTTTTCTTATTTGTGGTTGTTGTTCTGTTGTTTGTAGGGTATTTTTGTTTGTTTGTGGTTTTGTTTCTGGGGGGGGAGGTGGAGAGTGGGGTTTGATGTTTGGTTTTTAACCAGCACATGCTCCAACTGCTCAATGCCAGCCTTCCTCTGGGTAACAATGCTGATGTGGCTTGGTAAGCTAAAATAGCAGCATAGTCTGTTATTCCATCCCATAGGTAGTCACATAAAGTAACTTAAGTATTTATTCTTAGTCGGTAATTGCATTTCATATTTTTCTGACCTTAAGAAATTTCCTGATCCTTGAGAAACTAGTGTGACTTTGAGATGTTTTTGGATTTAGAAGGCTACAGCCTTCCAGATAACATTGAAATATTATGAGGTTGGGGGTCTATGTGCAAATTAAGAGCTGTTTTAGTTCATTCTTATGGAGTACTTCAACAGAAAAGACTGAATGCATGTAGGATCTATTTAGAAAACAATTTTGCCCTTGAGAAGGTGTAGAGACTTCAAAAAAGACAGGAAGTAAGCAGACCTCATTACAGTGATATGAATTACACTTATATCAGATGGGCTGCAAAACAAATGGCTGTGTTTGCATTTTGCTGCTGTTGTGCATTTCAATGATCACTTGCTGCATTAACATTGCACCTGAACTGCTACAGAGCAGTTGGTGTATCATCCCAAATAATCAGGAATCCTACATCTAGCTGCTGGCAGTATTAGTCACACAATTCCAAACTTCATGTGTTAAGAAGCATTACTGGGTAGAGAGGAGTGTTTATGCAATTGAAATGTTCACATGTCGGTCACTGGGGGACCAGCTATCAATGCTGTGCAGTTCAGTTTTGTTTGACATTGCCCACTATTTTTCATAAAGAGATTTGTATTTGATGTAAGGTAATTAAGTACATCTTTAATAGCTTAAATACAAGTGCCAACTTTGCTGCAGATGACTGCTAAGAGCTATGAATATGTCTTGTTCTCTAAATTCAGGAAATTTGTTGGCAAAGTATTCATTTGGTAAGAAAAATGTGACATTTTAAGTGTTATGATACTTCTTGTGGTTGTCTCCATCCCATTTGTACTTTGATTTCTGACCACCGTTACTCTCAAAGTGGTTTTTTTTCAGATTCCAAGGAAGAATTAACCACCACATCAGACTTTCTTACCTATTAGCTTTCCAGAAATTTTATCAAAGTGTCAAAATTAAAGCAGTCCTTTGTTCACACAACGCTGCAGCTGCACGTGGCACTTTGCCTTGGATCCATTAATATGGTATAAACAAAACACAACACTCTTCTCCAGCCCTGCCTGTCCATTGCTCCCAGAAGGTCCTGCCATGGAGCCCTGAGCAGTGATATTCTCTGTTACCTGTTTCATCAGGAGTAATTCTGCTCCAAACCTGTCTGGGAAGCACTTGCTTACAGAAATCTTTCCTGTGGTTTTATCTAAGTAACATTCTTCCTTTTTGTGTTGCATCTGTTTTTATTGTTCCTCTGCTTCACTGAGAGGTGGTTGCATTTTGGATGGCAGGTTTAATGATCCTTTGATGTAGCAGAGCAGAGTTTGCAAAGCAGTTAGCTTGAATCTCAGTTTGAATCATTGTATTAATAGTATTTACAGTTCATGTTTAACTGAGAGACATAACAGAAACCTAAGATAGTTTTAAAGACAATTTTAAATGAATTACTGATGATGTCTGTCAGCCTAGTTTCCTGAAAATGTCAGAACACAGTAAAGTAAGTTTAGAGAAAGGAAGAAAGAAATCTGAATTTACAACATGACATGCTCCTTTTTTCTTTTTCTTTTTTTTTTTTTTTTTTTTTTTTTTTTTTTTTTTTTTTTCTGGAATAGAGAAATAGCAAAATCAAAATATGTGGAAATGAAGAATGATAAGACTTCAGTATAAATATTTCACAAGTTACATAAACAGTTGCTAGATGGGCAATCTGCTCATGTTTTATGTCTTGTAATAAATTTTTGTTAGATTGTTTCTAACCAACAGAAGGAAAATGACAATAGGAGAAATTGCAGAGGGCTAATTCATCTGCTATTAAAAGTGCACTGCTATTCCCAGAGTTGCGTTATGAAATGTATCCCTTAGTTAAAGGGATAATACTGGAGATCAGTTTTTCAGTATTAGAATAGTATGATTACTAGGCAGCTCTGTCAGCCTTGCAAGGGCAAAAATACTGCTGCTTGTTACAAATGCAATATAGTGTGGATTAAATGGGCATAAAAAGGTTTAGGAATATCAATGTGCTTTCACCATAGCAATGCTGTGTCATAAAACACAGCTAACATTGAAGTACACAGCTAAATATTCTCCTTGCCTACTTATTTCCTCTTAAAAACCTTGTGTTGAAGCGATCTTTGATTTGTTTGCAGTTGCTTACAAGTGTGAGTAAATATGATGATTAGTGTATAATATAAAAATCAGAACCATTCCTGGTACAGTCTGTCCATTATTTGGGAGGCACTCAGGAGTCTGAGCTCCAGGAATTTGGGCCTCTCCTGCTCTCAGTGTGGGGCTTGCCTGGGCTGCAGGATCGGTCTGAGACCAGCAGTGCTGACAAAGATCATAAAAATGTAGGGCTGAGCTGCTGAAGGCAAGGCAAGCCTTAGTGCTTGCTGACTGAGTACTGAATTGTTAAGGAATAGTGTTTTGGGGGTTTCTTCTTGTGGCCAAAATGAATCTTCAGGGTTAATTTGTGCTGTATGAAGTGATGTGACTCCTTGCTTTATTCAAACATAGGTATTTTTTTTCTAATGTGTTTAAAATTTGTTGTCTTTATAAAAAACCCCAAAGAGAGGGATTCACTGCTTGAGATGCCTGTTGTTGCAGGGCACACAGAATTTGGGTGTTTAATTGACAAGGCACCAAGACACCCATTTGAGAGTGTAGTTCATGTGGGAGGGGGAGAAGAAATCAACTTGACATTTCCTGCCCTGAGCTGATACCTATATAAGGATGAGAAATTAATTCCATGTGAATCTTTTAATGTTCTAAAGCCTTACTTTGTGATAGAAGTGTTATTGTTGGGTTTGGGGGTTTTTTTGAGATATTTGCAATGAAAAGAATTATTTTTTTTCTTAGAGCTCAATGGAAGTTTGAAGAGTTTGCTACTTAGAACCGGTCAAGGGAAAAAAGGCAGTTAGCTAAAATGCAAGCATTTCTAAAAAGGCAACTTCTCTTCTGGCATTACAAGCTTCAAATGATGTGCCCACTGAGAGCAGCTTAGTTTGATGTAGCCACTTTCATAAAAGCTGATGCAGGATTTAGACTTTGAGGAAGTCTTCAAAAATGGAATATAAAATAAGAAGTAAAAAACAATTCTGAGGGTGTACTACAAAGATCTTTTCTTATGTGATCGTATTTTATTTCTCATATGAGAAGGCCTTATAGTCTTTTTCAAGTATTATTTAAAGAATACAAAATCCGTTGACTATGTGATGTCAAAAGTTGGGATTCCAATAACTAGATATATTCCTTGGACTGTTGTCAAAAGCTCAGCCTCTGACCTTTTATTTTTTCAGCTCATTAGAGATATGTATTTATTTACTGTAGATTGCCTAGTTAGCTTGGGTTTTTGCATCTTGTCAAGCTATGTTACACAGAACTGGCTGGAAGTCAAACAAAAGCTGTGGTAGTACACACTGGTACCCTTGTTCCAATTTAAGGGGGCATTGCTGAATTCCTGTGTGACAGCAGGCAGGATGTTTTGATTATACTGATACATATATACAAACACACAGGTATATATTCATTTCTTCACTAATGCAGTTGTTGGTAGTTATCATATAAAATTCCTTAAAATCTTTTCCAAAACTCAACTGTTCTAATTATACTTATCTAATATTTGAAATGGGCTATTTAACAAGCTGAGGTAACTGCTGAAATGACACTTTCACCATAGGTAGGCTCAGCCTCAGATGACACCATCACCCCACAGCTCAACTGCATTTATCCTGCTCACTTGTAGGGACAAATGCAGCTTACTGTGCTGGAAAACATTATACTGCTCTCTGTGGAAAAAGCAAAGTATATGCAAAGCATTCTCCAGTTTTTCATAATTACGGTAGTCGCTTATCCAAAGGGCAAACTGTCCAGAAAAGATGCAGATCAAATACTTTCTCTTCCAATTGACATTTAACTTTATATTTTAGCAACTATGCTATTTCCATAGGAAACATTTTTATATGACACGTACACAAGAAAATACCATTTCTGCACCACAAGAAAAAGATGTTTTTGTGAGCCACCGACATTGTGCTCGCTTAAAACACTTTGAGAGAGGAGGCTGAACCAAACTTCAGACCGAATTTAAAGATCTGTGCATCCATAGCTTGATTTAATCCAATTTCCCCCCACAAAATAAAATCACTTCCGTGCATATCTGTTGGGCTTCGCATGTTTGTCAGCCAACAAGTATCAAACATTATAATTTCATTAAAAAATCAGTTATTCATTAAAAAATTATAATACCCAATGTACTCAATTATAGAAATAAACTAAGAAGTGAACAGTTGTAAAAAAATTTCTGGCAGACTTGAAACGAACAGCATTTCCTACAACAGTGCTAGCCTGTAACATATAAAAAAGAGTCTCCAGAAAGGATTCAGTATTACTTGTGTGGGTTTTTTTCTGTAGTTCCGTTCATTATCTGCCCTATAAAGCAGCATTGGTTACATCTGACTTTCAGGTTCAGCTCTTTGGCTCTCAGCATGCCGTATTTATAAGTTTACAGATTTTTGCCTTATAGGTTTTGTTTTGTTTTTCTGAAAGGAACTGTAATAATAGAATCATAGGATAGAATGGTTTGGGTTGGAAGGGACCTTAAGGATCCTCCTGCTCCAGCCCCCTGTGCCATGGGCAGGCAGCCATGTGATAGGAAAGCCAGCTCACTGAGATGCCTGTTAGTGTCTGCCGGGTTTTGTGTGCATATATGGTGAGAATGCAGAAACAAAGCTGATATTTCAGTTATATTCAGGATGTATTCCTAAAGCCAACAAGCATCTTGTTCTTCTCTGACACATGGGATCCTGTCTGTTTTTCTGTACCTTCTTTATTCTTGATCAGGCTGGGAGAACTCTCACAACTAACAGACTTAACCAATTTTTCTGATGGGTGTGATCAGGCTCCAACAAAGGAGAGGTCCAAAGTTTTTGGCAATTTAGGGCAAATCTGTATCTAAGTAACTAAACCACAGAACAGAGTTTTAGTGATGCAGGCAAGACCACCTATGTTACTATAGAACACATACAAGAGGAGGTATTGTAATTGGTATCAGCCTGGAAGCTGGTGAGTCCATGAAAAGCAAGGATGACTTGAAGCTTAGAAGAAGTAGGGAAATGGAAAGGATCAAATAATGAAAGATGATAAAACTGAGCACAGGCATTGCCCTTTTGTGAGTAGCTTCCCTTCTACTTCACTAAGAATTTTGTCTTTTTAAAAATGTTTCAGAAGGACTAGTGAAAAAGTTTTTCCTTCTTTGTCCAAAATTATGTTGGATATTATTTTCAACATTTGTTCCCAGGAGAGTACAAGATATTTTTAGGTTGCTGATAAGGCAAACTAAGCAGTATCACCTTGCTGAGTCTTTGTGTGCAGTTGTTCCTCTTGAGTTAGAAACTTTCTAGCAATGGATGATCTTTTTGCTACAGTTTTTGAACAGCAGACAGGAATTTACTGGGGGGATTAAAGTTGTCCTGTCTCTTTCTGCCCATTAGCATTGCAGAATATGGCACACCAAGTCATTTCTCAGCACCTGAATCACTGTCACAGCACGGTTCTGGTTTGTGACTAGAAATCCTAGATGCTCTGGTAATACAAATAATAACTACACAAAAATTGTATCTTTTTGTATTAAATGTCATTCTAAATAGACACTTCAATTAAGGAAGGAATAAGGAAGGACATCTTTCATCTTTTTCCTTATACTGCTGGTAAAATGCAAACCGCAGTTTAAAGAGTAGAACTGAATATGTCAATCTTTCATATCAACCTCCTGCTCAAGTGATTCTAGAAATGACTGTTTAAATTAAGGAAATAGGTTTTACCTGTCACCCACCCCTAGACCTTCTTGCTGTTCCTGTAGACTTTTCCTTTTGCTTTTTCTCCATATGCTTCATTGAAAAACCAACTGTGTTTCTGTCTTTTTATATTCCAGGATTCTTTGACTCTTTACAAATGCCAGCAGTCACACAGCTGTGAAAGAATCTTTTGATATTCACATTTTTTGTAATATAGAATTCAAATTTATTTTCACTCTATCTTTCATGCTTCTCAAGCTTTAAATCCTGTAGGGAAAAAATATAGATGTGAACACAGAAGAAAAAAACCCCAGTAGTTTGAACTCAAGACTGTAGCCAACTCAAGCAGTGAGAATTATTTCATTTGAGCAGAGGTGTGTGTGCATCTGTGATGAGAGAGATGGATGAAAGGAGATGAAAGTGGAGAGAGAAGATCTATACATGCACAGGTGTCAGAAAGTGTATATATTTTTTTATATATTCAGAATGTGTTTAAATTTATAGTCTACATGAAACAGTAGTGTGCGTCATGTAAAGAACGCATCATATAAGAGATACGAGGCCAAATTAATCATTTGACTTCAGTCTTCTATGTCTACAAGGAATCTGCCTTTTTTTTTTTGTAAGGAACAACTGCAACTGTTTATAATACTTTGTTCTATATTTTTAGATTCCTAATAACTGATCATTTCCCTGACCAGTAAGTTTATTTTTCCCTGTGGTTTTGAAGATGTCTCTCTCAAGTTCACAATCTCTCACAGGTGACTATTTTGGGGAAAGGATCTCTTTTTAACAGCTTTTCTGTCTGTGCAGACATAAAATCCTGTTTCCAGTTCCTGGAGCACAATGATGCATTGTAAGTAAGAGTTTATACTGATTTACAGCAACTTACTCTGAGGCAACAGGAAAAGTTTGCTACCAGTACTACTTTCAGTGCAGTATAAGCTGAATTCATCAACGTAGAATCCCATCTACCACATGACATAAAATCTCCTGGCTGTACTATCCGTCAGACAAGCTTGTCACGCTATTTAGACCTTTAAACTCTTTAAAACTTGCAATCTAAAGGAAAAAACACACCCTGGTTTCATATCACTCTGTTTCAGGATTTTACCAGTGTAGAAGGTTTCCCAAACAAGTATTTCAGGTGACAGATGACTTTGTTGTGCCCCTTCTAAACAGCCTCATTGTTCTGCAGAGGATTTTCTAAAGGCTGTCACAGGCTATGAGGAAATTATGACTGAGGTACAAACACCACCTTTCTTGAATACTAATTTGTGTTGTCTGTTTTTGTTTTGAAACAGCATCAAATTGTCAGCTTGAAGGAAAACATGGGACCTGCGTTACCTTCCTTAGCTAAGGACTCGGTTTCATATCTTTTCCTTTAAGCCACATAGAGTTGAGGAGGGAGATGTAACCCAGGACAGCTCCTGAGAACAAAACAGGAGTGGCAAGAATGTCTTCTCACTTGAAAACATTCAGTGATACACCTAAAATGTGGGTATTTCTAGGGGTACATGGCACAGTGTAAGCAAACAGGTGTGCACTAGTGATAATTTTACCTGTCTGGAGGGGTAGGTGTAACACACAGAGCATCTCACACTAAGTCATATTGACAGTCTTTTATAGCAAGGGCTAAGTGCTATTCCACCTTTGATGGCAAAATACACGTTAAAAGATAGAAATTATTAGAAAATAGAGGAGCATTTTCGAGGCAAGTGGCTCTGTGTGCAGAGTAACACCACAATTCTTTAAAAGCACTGAAGGAAGGATATTAAATTAATGACTCAAGAAAACAGGGTGTTTTTATCTGGGGTGGTGAAAAGCCTAATTTCCTAAGCACAATCCTTCAGTGATCCCAGCATCAATAACATGGTTTGTCACTTAGTGCAAATAAAAATAATGAAATTGTTCTTGAAGTATGCAGAGTTCATCTGAGCTTTTCGATTTCTATGGGTACCGTTAGAAGTCACATTTGCTGTGATACTACTACTAGAGAAGGGGAAAAAAATGGAAGCAGATAATATCTGAAACTAAAAATCCTAGAGTTCATTGCTATATTTTTTTAGAAAATCCTTAGCATGTCACATAAAAAAGGAAGATTACATTGCTTTGTGGAACATTTTCTAATTATCTAATATTCGGAAGGACACAATACATTTAGGTTGGATATGGGGAAAACAATGTTTAAGATGAGGATGGTGAGACACTGGAATAATTTGTGGGGCAAAGCCGTGGCTGCCCCATTGCTGGGAGAATTCAAGGTCAGGTTGGATGGTGCTTAGAGTAACCTGGTCTAGTGAAATATGTTCCTGCCCATGGCAGGAAGGTTGGAACAAGATGATCTTTAATGTTCCTTCCAGTCAAACCATCTAATAATTCTAAGCTGTTGATTTGTTGTCAATACTGATGGGCAATTACGTGGTAAATGCCTCTAGAGTTGGTCAAAATACTAGCTGTTTTGGGTTTTTGTTGTTGTTTTTTGGGTTTTTTTTTAATATAGAAATAATAAAAACATGTGATTTTTCATTATTTACAAGTATTTTAGCAAAAAAATTCTGCAGAACTAAATCCTGAAACCCAAACAAGATACTTCTCATATATTGCTTCCTTCTTGATTTATCTTAAAGTCACAGTGATCTTTCTTGCAAGTATGTCAGTCATAGGTAGATTTTATTCATCTTGCAATGAGTTAATATCCAGTTTTTTTATCCCCATTAACTTTCCGTTCATAAATCTTGAGCTCTGGCAAAAATTCCTACAATGAACAAAAAATATTAAATAATATTAAAGTTTCCTCATGTATACTTCATTTGGGAAAAAAACATTATCTCATACTTATTCATAATAATTTTTTGCAAAAAGTTTGGTCTCTGGACAAGCTGGTGTAAACAGTCTTGTGACCACCTCTCTGAAAACTACCACCCCTGGAAGCAGACTGGTTGCATCCATGTGTATGCAGCACTTACTGTGGCTCTGCTTTACATGCCCATAGCCTAGGGAGAAAGAATAAAATTGTATTTTTAGAGTTTTCCTATACAAAGCACTTGCAATAAGGAGAGGGGTGTCTCACAGCCCACTGATGCAGTGCTGTTAGTAACGTCAAAGGGTGTGCTCAAAACCCCAAGCATTGGGAAGCACATACCTCCTGTGATCTTCTTGTGGCCAAATGTGGTGCAGCCAAATCCAAGCTGTATGTGTGGAGCAGAACATACCACAGACTAGATTAGCTAACTAATACATGTTTTCTTTAGGCAGTTAAGGGCTCGAGACCTCCGAGGGTCCCTGGGAGTGCAGCTGGCTGACAGGACAGGCACCAAGATGCATTAGTGTGATGCCACTTCTGAATGTTCGTAGTCTGTACAGTTCATGAACACACTCATTTTTCACTCCTCTGCTTAGGCCTGCCAAGATCAATGTTTCAGGACCTCCTTCTGTCCATCCTCAATATCCAGTGTTGCTATTTCCCTTTTTAGTAACTTCCTATCAGCTTCCCAGTTCTGGCATTAACCTCTGTGTTTCCAGCAGCACTGTGTGGCAGTGCTCCTCTAACATCCACATGCATTATCTAGTCTCTGACTGGTGTGTCTAAAACTCAAATCTCGAATTACACTGATTTAGGTATTTGAGGTTAGGTAGAAAAGCTTTGTCAGGTCAGACTGATAAAAAACCACACAGAGACTGAAATGGGAAATGGGAGGAATGTTGCCTTCCTATCTATAGGTGGGGATTACGTTTTCTATGATTATCTGGGATTTTTTTTCTGAGGGAAGATTCACTTAAAACTTGGTGGCATAACTGGGGTTCCTTCTAGGTATTTGAGTGGACTTTGAATCAGGCCACTTACCTACATCAGGGAAATGCAGATACTGAGGGGATTTCAAGACACCAGGAACCCCTCAATAGAAAATAGAGAGATTAGGAGAAGTAAAAGGTGCAAAATGTCTGAAGTCTTACTTGTCAAATTTGCTAATTATGTGTATTTCTTACCTAAAGTCTTGCTGAAGACAACGAATGTTGTCATCATGACTTGAAATAACCCAGCAGGTAACACAGAAACACTTCAAAACCTTCAAAGTTCTGAAGAAATAGAAAAGGAATGTGTTACCCTTTAGTCACCAGTACTTCCTAGTTTATAATACATGGTTAAGCATAACATGGCTAAGAAATACCTTTTTTGTCTAAAATATTTGTCTGATCCATCATTTCCAGCTGTCTGCTATCTTATCTTTTGACCCCTTGGTCACACTGCTAATAGGATTTTTATAAACCAGCACAGCAGTGGGCTTTAGAGCTCGACAGATTAGTTCATGGGCTTTCATCTCTGCAACACAGTTCAAATTCAGCACTGACCAAGTGTACTATAATCCTCCCTTGGGCATTTTCATTGCAAGAGAGAGTATGGACTATCCAATCTTCTATAACTCAACTGGGAGCTCTTCCATACAAGTGTCATTGCCTAACGCAGGCACGCAACTTTTTCTTTCTGAAGTTAAATGTTGCAATGCACTTTTTTCCTGAGCCTCTGCAGATACCAACTACAGTCCATCAGAAGTTAACAGATTTGCAAAAAACTTTTACAACTTTCACTTTGAAATCTAATGAAACCAGCACATTAGATACATTAGGACAAACATTTCAAAAAAACGTTTCTCTTTATTTGATTTTTTTTTCTGCTTTTCAACGTTGGTTTCTATTGAAAAATAATATAATTAATATTTTTTTTAAATGTGTACATGTTCAAATTGTCAAACTCAATAGTTGAGTCATAAGGAAAATTGTCTTCTCTAACCAATTGCAGCATAACCTGGAAGGGCATAGGGCGTATTTGAGTAATAGGGCTATATTATTTCATTGCTAGACTGACTTACAAATGCTCAGAAAACAGAAATGCTTTGCTTACTGTTTTAGTCAACTCTAAAATCTCCTGTCAGGGTTTTGATACCATTGTTGTACAGGCCAGGACAAAGAGGAAGTTCCTTGCCCCAGCTGCTGTATGGGGTTGCAAGAGTGAGTAGTTTGGCGTCTCCTCACAGAAATATGAATTAATCAAGTTCACTCTTTTAGCACAACAACTGTGTGTGCTTAGGGTGGGTCACTATGGCACCTGGTGACAGGCAGCAACGATGTGCGGTTTGTGGAGAAGGAATTGTTCCTAAAGCAAATGACCACAGCTGGGGGAGTGGATTTTCCTACTGTCATGAGGTATGATGTAAACAGAGGTGGTTTTCAGTTTCTTCATGGTTTTTAGGAGAAAGTAATAGTATCCTGGGTTTTTTTAATGGCAGGCACTATTTTTATGTGCTCTCCTGAATGGGAGAGTGGGGATATAAATATCCTACAGCTAGTTGTAGCTAATGTAGAATTCATGACTTTTAAGAGTTTCTTTCCCACACTGTCATGACCATAATGGTAATACCTGCTGCATTTTTTTAATAAAAGATAAAATGGGTGTTAAACATTAAGTAAATTTACCTCATCCTATATACAAATGACAATGATTTCTCTTCAGAAAAGCCATTTCAGTTCTAGCTGCAAATGTTAATACCAGTCTAGTGCTCTGGCTCTGCAAGCTGTTCAATAGGCCAGTTCTACGTCTGTTGGAATAGACAGAAATCTGCACAGAGATGGGAATTCACATGTATGGATACCTTAACAGAACACAGATAACAAGTCTTGCAAAGGTTACTCTTGCCAAATGTTCTTGTATTTATTGTGACAGTGTCTTTGTTGAATTCATTGAATGCAACTCCTCCTCCACCATCTATTTGATTTGCAAATGCATTCTCTTTGACTGTATTCGCACCCCTTCTGTATTTGCTTTCCAACAGTATTCCAGCAAATTACTTTACTGGCAGGAACATTTACTGAACCAGCCAACTTTAAGTATTGCAGGAGTATTCACAAAAACCAAAATTCTCATTCATAACTACAAGTATTCACATATAGTTTTAAGATAAACCTAATTTTTTTAAAATGTGGTCAGTGTATCACTGAGCATGAGCATTTCTTGAAGCTTATGTTTTTGGTCAAAATAGCTAAACTTTGAGTGTCAAATTATTGTTATGAATGGTCTGTGCAAATGCTACAGATCAAGACTAACTGGCAGAAATTACATTATGAATTATATCTGAAAACAACTTCTGACAAGAAAAAGTTTGCTTAGTACATTATTTGAATTTTTCTGCTTGAACCTAATGTGTCAGGAAACACAGGAAGTGGACAGCAGAGTTGTTGTGATCCCTTTTTTTTTTTTCTTTCTCAGTGGATAAAAGATCATAATATTTAATATTCAATGACAAGTGAGTTTCGCATACTATAACAGAGTTTTGCTTGTTTACCTGACTCTGTGCTTTCATTGCATTGAAAAGTGAAGATCTGGATATAAAACCATTGTAGATTTCTTTCAATAGTCAAATATGCCTTCTTTAGTCACTGAGGTGACTCAAAATTAACCAGTGCAGTTGTTTCCACTGTCATGAACACTATGCCTTTGTTGTCTGGAAATGCAGGAAAGATAAAATACTGTACTTGGTTGCTTCTGAGTTCCCTCTGGATTCCAACACCCCTCAGTGTGTGCACACAGCTCTGCTTAATCTGTGGAGGACAAAATTCTTTGCTATCATTTATATTAGATTTTTTTTTTTTTTTAAGGAAAAGATATCTGGGCATACGTATCTAGTTTTTATTTTGAACATTTTCTGGTTCCTGTCCAACTTGCCTCTTTATCTCCTGCACACCAGCTTCCAGGTATCTGTCTCCTGACGGTAGAGATGTGTGGAGGATTAGTGTCTTGATTGGCAGGTTGGCTAACATTACAGTTCTGTTCATATGGAGCTTTCCTTCAAGTTCTGAAAAACCACCACAGGCAGGCCAGGAAAAAATTCTGTTTCCCTTGTTGCAAAACAGCATATACAACCTTAAATTCAAAATGTAACCTGAACTGGGATATCTTTATATAGTTTACCTATCACTGCAGATAGAATTATGGATGAAATAATAATTTTTGTCTTCTTGTTCAATAACTTAGAGGAAAGGCAAGCTGTGTAACTCACAGGAATGACGGAAAGCTTAGGATCACTGATTGTATCTTATGCTGCTCAATTAATAGATCAGTGTCCTTCAATAGATAGAAACAGGAGCATTGTTTTTCACAATCCAGTCTATTCTTTAGCACTCTCTCTGTGGCTATGGATAACTGAAATGCAGAGGGACAAGCCATTTATAGCTGTGTTGACCCATATCTTCCTACATCAGACCACTTAAACAGGATCCAATCCTGTAGAAGATATTCTATGTAAAATGGAAGTATTATGGACAGCCATCATGAGCAAAAAATTGGGGATGACTTCCTCTTCATAACCCTTGCCAAAATTCAGATAACTGTCAGTCCTACAGTATTCCCAATCTTTTCCATAGCTGGGGTGCCAGCCAGGTACTGACCCTACTCAGATAAGCATCAAATGACTAAGAGAGTTACTTTAATATTTCCCCAGCAATGCAGACAAGAAGGGAGTATCTCTGTAATATATGAAAGGAGTTCTAAGGAATATCTTGGAGGAAAAACTGTTTCATTACCAACCAATGGGAGCAGGATGTACAATAGTCTGGCTCTGGCATGACTGAAAAGGAGCTTTGTGTTTTGTATCTGACTTGCAGATAAATTATATGTGCCTTGTTTTTTTGTGCAAAATGAACCCATTTCACTTAAAGCTAAAAACAAGGCTTGTAACTGAGGTCTGCAGACTGATACTGATGTGAGAGCTGAAAGACATGCAGCAGTGTGAGCTGATGAGAGCACTTGAGAATCAATGGCTTGTGTTCTCTTATTTGGATCAGAAACAAAAGTACTGCTTTGTACAAAAAGCTTTTACCCTCAGTCCACAAGTCTAAATTTATCCTTTTTATAATGCTATTGCTTTTCCAACTGTACAACTTCAACACAGCTGTCCCTAACTTCTATCATGTTCTACTACATCTTATTTTCTGATTTAGGCCTTAAAGTTAGAAAATGCCATCTCCCTTGAGCATTCTATAAAAGCAAATAAAATAATTTCATCACACTTCTCCATTGTGGGATTAAAAAAAAAAGAAAATTCTATTTGTTTAAAGTATTTTCTCTTTCCCCCTCTGTAAATATATCCTATAAGTCTTGTGTTCAAATACAGAAGAGAACAAAATTTAGGAAATTTCTTATCTATGAGTATCTGAGTGATCTGGACCATACACTTGTCTCTAGTTTCTTTTTTCAATCTTATTAATTTCCACCAATTTCACTGTAATTTTGTTGTAGTATTTTTGCAGTATTTCTTAGTTGTATATGATTATTTTTAGCTCTACAGTATGTGTTTCTTCTGCAAGTACCTCCTTTCTCAGACAGAGTCCTCAAGTTGAATAAATGGGAAAGTCAACAGAGCTTCTGTTCTGACTTGAACATAAACAGTCTATTGCTATTCACTTTTAAGTTTCCTTGTGGAAAGAAATAGTTTTAATGCTTGGGTGATACTATTTTGAGGTCTTTCACTTGAAGCTCACTGCTGGTTAATTTGTGAGAGTTCACAGAGGGCTGCATATTATTTATACATTTTACATTGTCAGAAGCCTGCTTAAATTTCTAAGAGTGATAACTGAAATAAACCAAGATCCAAAGTGGAAAGTGGTTCCTTTAACAGAGAGTCCCTGAGGAGTTGCTTTTAGGAAAATTCCATTAACCTTATCTTTGCAATGTCTTCCCCAAATTGCTTTTTTTGCAGGTGGCAATTGCAGTTAAGCTCTTGGTGAATGTGAGGTTCTAACATAAATTTGGTCATGAAAACCCTGTGCCTCTCCCTCAGCTTGCACCTCATATCATTGACTCCTGATTGTTTTTATCAGCTCTGCTGCTCACTCAGAATTCACCTCAAAGGTCTCCTTTAGGATGAAGGAAGTAATTCAAGAAACAAAGGCACCTCATCGTGCAACAAGATTTTCTTATTCTCAAATGTGTCTGGGTGTGAGCCACCACCCTTCTGAGTGGCTATGTGATTTCTCAGATCTGTTACAGGAGCAAAACTTATACCAAAACACTATTCTGAACTGTTTGGATTGCAACATGAGCAGATAACATAACACTAAAAAGTAGCTTAACTGCGACTTCAGATGGGATGGCTGCACACATGCACACAAAACACTCCTCCCCCAGATCCAGCCTTAACTTGTTAATATTTAGTTAATTTCAATGACCCTTATGTACTCTAGGTGCTTTCTGAACTATGCAAAGTTTAAAATGACTGCAAATTTATCTAGGTCCCTTAAGAGATGATCCATTGTTCCCCTCAATAAATTAATCAGATGTGTCTTTCAGGACTAGATGGAGAAACATTGCTGGTAGTAAACTGAAAACTAGCAAAATATTGTAATAGTCTGAAATATTCCCTTGCTGTTCTTCTTAATGAAATTGTCATGCCAAAATTGCCAGGTGATTTGAATCCCAAGGGGAGATTTGCTGTGTTTTTCTGAGATAGTCCTACCAAAAGCCAAGCCTTAGAGCACTCATAAAACATCATCTTGTATGAGGCACAAATTAAGATTTGTTGTTTTGAAGTTGTGTGAAATAATTGATCAGTAGCTGTAACTGGGATTATAGAGTAAGATCAGAAATGAAATTTAGCAAACAATTGTGAAAATAATTGAAGTTACAAATCCTGAAAAATGAGAAATATTTCCTTTTAATGACCACAGGGATGGGACTTGTGGCTTTGATTAACACTAGAAAAGGGGAGGATGAAGAGAACAGAGGAAGTTTTGCCTTGATTTAAAATTGTGACATAACCTCTTTTAAGGTAGAAAACAAAACTTTCCAATCCTGTTTAAAAGTAACATTTAAGAGTAAAACTATTAGTTCTGTTTCAAAGACTGCAATGTCTTAGAAATACTTTGATCATTTATGAATGGCCAACTAGTAAAACCTTGGGTGCCATGGTTCTATCAGATCTTTTAGGTTCTTGTTTAAGCACCTTGTGTTTACTGAGTAATGTACTTATTGAGTCTATTATTTGTTCATCCATTAAGAATGCATATAAGGGGATATTNCATGATTCTTTGGGTTGTGTTACAAGAGATCTAATCCTACTCCTGCTGAAAACTCCAGGACTATCACCATTTCTATGAATGAATACTAATTTAGGCTTACTGCTATAGATCTGTGAAACACAGAGACATCGTGTGAGTCTGCTCAGTATTGGCAAATTGTTTGGGTTTGATTTAAAGTCTGAGGGAAACTCATCCTGCATGTTAATCAAATGTTTTCAGAATCAGACATAGCAGAAAAAACACCCCACTCCAGAAGCCATAAAGCAAGAACACAGATACTGTACAGAGGTGTTTCATTATGTATCAGTTTTTCTCTCAGAGACAGTATTCCACAGGAATGGTAGACACTGGGTGGCATTCTGCCCTCATTAAGCTCAGGAGAAGAATTATAAATTAATCTTACAGATATGGAAAATCAAAACAAAAAAACCCTAGCACAGACTGTTCAGTGACATGGTATCACCATTTATTCTCAAAATTATTTCTGTTCCCTTTTACTCATCTGTCACTGGGTTTTAGTGTTTCAGACTTCTTTATTTGACTTGAAGTTTAAGTTATTAAAAGCACTCAAACTACTCTTATTATTTTCTGTTATGGAATTTTAATTGAACTTGAATTAATAAAATTCAAACTAAATGTTTTTACCTTGCTGAAGAACTGTTGCTTACGCTTTCTGAATCAGAGTAAGGAACAATAGGCATATTCTTGCAAAATATTCTGATCTTGATAAAGCCACATTTTCAGACAGAAAACAGTTCTTTCAAAACGTGAAACAGTTCTCATCTCACAAATGCTTACTTAACTACATCTAATTCCACGTGTTTTGAAACTGGAATGAAATCCAGAGGGTGTTCTACACACCAGAATTTCTGCATGACTACTCTTGTGCAGTTAACAAGGCTGGGCAGCTATGTGTATAATTCATGGCTGCTCAGAGGGTATCTTGGGTCTTCAAGTACAGCTTCATCTTGCAGAATTCAGGTTTAAGGTTTGGTGTGAGAAACACACAGCATGTAGTTCACGTCCGGGCTGCTGTGGTGCCGTGAATAGAACAGGTTTCGTGTTGCTGATGGAAGAAGTAAACAACTGTAACTAAAGCTCTTCATTAGAGTAGCCCTTGGCCTCCAGAGGTGAGCTAAGTTGTAAACATGACGTTGCCAGAGGATGTTGTGATTAATAATGGTATCTGCAAAAGAGAAATCTTGTGGCAAAGAAAATCTGGAACAAATAGGATGTGTTGGGATACATATTAAATATGTATTAAAGGGGCTAATGTCTCATTCCTGTAATTGAAATGCTTAGGGAGAATCTAATTAACCTTTCAAACACTGATTCTGGAGTATTTTTGGCAGCAAGAGCTAATTCTTGTGGAAAACATCAGATGCCAGCACCAAAATGTTTTGCTCCCTTGTTCAACTATCTCCCTGGAGAAACTTTAAGCTCAGCTTTGCCTCAATGTATTTTGTTATTCTTGCTGTCTATTTGTAAAATACATTACAGTTAAGTTTTATTAATTAAATAATATTCTGTGCTTGACATTGTGGACTGCTCAGCAAATTTCATCCCAGACCTTCCCTTTGGCAAAGAGTCCCGAGGGCCTGTAGCCATTTATAAGAGATGAGTTGGTTGCTTTGAGTTTGTTTCCTTTTGTTCCTTTGCATGTTTGCTGTCTCCTAGTCCCTGGAGAATCATGAACCAGTTGAGAAATTCCTCTGGAGTGCACGTGTGAGAAATATGTTTTTGTTGAAATTTCAGAGACAGCCCAAAACTGTAAAGCAATTTATTACCAGCATGTGCCGGGCGCCTCAGCCTGTGGGAGGGTCTGAGCAGCCCGAGGGTTGGGGATCACACCTTTCCTGGGCTCTGACATTTGCACGGCCACCCCCTCTCGGAATCCAACCCCTCCCGGGTGGGGCTTTGCTCCCTTTCCTTCAAAGGTGACAATTCCTGGATAATTGGATGTTTTTGGCTGCCGCAGGGCCAGGGAAGGCCCCTCCTCTCCGGGGAGTTTGCCCCTTCTTGGAGGCAAATCCTCCCCGAACCCACCCACATCGTGCCTTAAAAGGAAGAAATTTGGGTGCTGAGCCCTCATTGGTCACTTTGGGGCGGGAAAAACCCTTATGGCTTTGCTGGAGCTTTTTGTCCCTAAAAGGACAGGTTGTGAATGCCGCACTCCCATTGGCTGCCTGAGGCGGGAAAGGCGGCTCCGCCTTGTTGGAATGTGCCGAGTGTTTCAAGGCGCGCTTGGGAATTGAAGGTTTAGAACAACGTGGCTCCGTGTCCCGGCCGCGAGGGGCCCTCGGGAATGGGCCCAGACGGGACCCTTTGCCCCACGGGCTTTCCGTCCCGCCTGTTTTATCCCCCCAGCACGCCACAAACTCCCCACACACAAAATGGCGCCTTGGCAACCCCACACAAAATGGCGCCTTGGCAGCCCCACACGAAATGGCCCCCAGACAACCCAACGCAGACTGGCTCCAGGGGTCTTGTCTGTTCGTCTTTCACCTGCTTGTAATGAAACCATGGGGGATTTTTTTTATTCCTTACACAGGTGTTCTGTGGATGAGGTAATTTAACCCCTGTTTAATTAACAGGGTAATTAAGCACCTTCTCCAAGGCTGCAGCCTCACTGGCAGTGGAGGGTGGCCAGTGCCAGCGCCTTGTGGGCAGGCAGCTGTGGTGGGCACGGGCTCAGCTTTCAGCCTCTCCAGAGTCCCTGGTACAGGGAAGAGCCCCAAGGGGATTCAGCTGGGAAGGTGGGACAGTGCCAGGAGCGTGTTCCCCATAGTCAGTGTTGTGGAGCAACCAGCACTGCCAGAGCACGAGTCACCTTCTCCTGCCCTCACCCTGTGAGGTGGTTTGGACCTCACTTGTTCCTCTCCCTTCTTTGGCTGTTTGGGAGTTGGATGATGAGCTCACATGTTTTGTGCTTCCACGAGTTTCAATGGATGGGCTTTTCCCCCTTGTTTACATCAATGGAAAGTCAGGTGAGAACTGTATTTTAATTTTTTTGGAAAAGTGTTACCATTAAGGTCATGAATAGCAGTAAGTGTGTTTAAGGTGCCTCAGGGCTTCTGCCTGTGCTGTATAGAGTAGAAGAGAAGTGTTAATGGGTTAGAATTGCTCAAATGTGTATTTTCATAACATTGTCGTTTTGCAGGATATTGTAGAGTAAAAAGTACTTGATTAGGACTACAAGTAGTGAAAGCCTTAAATCAAAAGCAAGGGAATTAGCAGACCTTCCAGAAGCTTCCACCGCCGTTTTCACAGTGAACTCTGCTCTGAGGAGAAAAGCTGATCCTCGGGATCTCTTGGCACTTCAGTGGTTAAATTGTCCCTTTTCGATCTTACAGAACAATATCAGTCATCTTGTGTTAAGGCAAAAAAAAAAAGTCTAATCTTTGACAGAAATGAATTACTTCATACGGGACAGCTGCATTTTGTCTGATACTTGTTGTCAGCTTTCACTGGGAGATGAGGAACTAAGAAATAGATTTCATCAAGTTCTGAGATGGGAGGAAATGAAATCTTAGCAAAGAAAACAAGTTATGCCTCCAAAATGGATTGTACAAGTGAAAAGATCTATCAGGTGAAAACTGAATGTTAAAATAATTTGCCAAAAGATGACTTAGGTGCTGCTGGGGAGTCAGAAAGAGGTGGAGGGCCCTAATATTCCCACTTTATCAAAGACTCATTGAAGATGTCTAGGCTTGCTGCTTGTCATTTTTTGTTGTTGTTGTTCTCTGAGAGTTTTGGTTTAGTTTTAATCCCCTGTAGATATTTCCTGATGCTACACTTTCATAAAAGTCAAGCCTGTTTGCTTCTCCCACACATTTAATGATTGTGCTGTAGATACCCAGCTGTGCATGTGGTTTCCCTTCTGATGATCTCTTTTCCCAGAAGACCATTTTCTGTGTCACAAAGAAAAGGAATGTTCAAATCTATCCCCTGGCAAACCAACAGGTTGGGTGTAGTATTGAGGTGTGGTCTTTTCTCCTGATTCATTTTTGGCTGAGTGGAAAAACAGAAAAATGAACAGGTCTCTACTGTTTTGGTTTAAAAAGTATCTGAATATGCCAGTTTACAGAAGCTTTTTCATTACCTTCCCGTCACTGTCTTTTCCCCTAGTACTAACTTCTATTTTTTCAGCCACAAGGGCACTCAAATATGATCAAACAAAAAACCTAAATGAATTTATTAAGATTAAAAAATTATTAAAAGGGCACAATGTGAGGGTAGTTTTTATTTCTCTGTCTCACTTCACTGCTTCTTGATAAAGTCTTTTTGGCTCTGCTGTGACCTCTGAAAGATGGAGCAAAATGGAGACTGGGACTTGTTTCAGAGAATTTGGCCATGGCTTATTCCTGTTCAACAAATACCAAATCTGTGAATAAAGTGTAGCAGTTCTACAACTGAGGCTCCCTTTTCTTGGGGTAGTGTGCAAAGGATATTTTATAAGGCAAAGGCAGAGTAAAAAACTCCAGAAGTCAGTGTCTGTACATTTGACAAAACGCGTCATTCTAATATCCGGTAAACAATAAATATTTTCCTTTGAACATTATAGTTCCTCTTCCCTATCATGCTCTCAGCTGAGCAAAACTGTTGTGGTTTGGTTTGTTGATTTTTTTTTCCATCAGGTATGAAGTTTCTGCTTTGGGAGGAAAAGGAAGCCCACTAAGAGGTGCACATTTGGGGTTGTGTTCATTTGATGGGAACTAGAGTTCAGGGTTTGTTTTGTTTCTTGAGTTCTGAAGATAAAGCCAAAATTATAACAATTCGATATTTATTGTTCTGCTGCTTTTAAGATTTTACTTTGTTAAAAGTGGGCCTGGGATCACATTAGTTATTTTCTGCTCAAATCCTTTTGCACTTACAGTAAATGAACATACTCAGGTAGTTAATTTTTCCTTTTTCCTAAAACAGGATCAGATTCTTTGAGTGACCTTGGTGTTTTCAGTCAGCCAGACGTAGAGGGATAAAAGCATAGATAACATTGCTGTTGTCCTGTTTTCCTGCCTGTTCTCTTCCCTGAAGAGAACTGCTGCTTCTGGCTGAAATGTCAGAATGGAAGTGGGGGGTTAAATTTGCTATTTTTTTAATTTTACTTGTAAACAGTTTTCAGGTTTCATTGCTTATCAAGACAGAAGTAACTTGGATTTATTTACAGGCTAGGTAAAGCAAATAAATCTTGGCCCTAAGAATGCCAAGTAGTAAAAAATAAAAATATAAGTTATAGCATATATTTTGCATTTCTCAGTAAGTTTAACATATCACTGCAAAAAGATATTATTCAAGTCACCATGAAAAATACAGGGGAAATATCAGAGAAACTGTGTCTTCAATTAGTTTATTCGTTTGGGGGTTTTTTGTTTGTTTTNATGGTACAGAGTTAAGTTAAATGTGAAGAAATGTTACCTCTGTTTGCCGGTAATATTGTCCAGAGAAGTTACAGTAATAGATAAGTTTCAAAACCTGTTAATATAACCTATAAAGGAAGAAAAAGGAAAATAAAAATAATAATTGTAGATTGTGGCTGATGAGTACCCTGCAGCTTATTCTGTTTGTCAAAATAGATAAAGCTTCTTTCCTATCACAACATTAACTGGGATTTACAATATTGCCCTGTATTTTCTTATTTTATCACTTAAAGTTTGTTGAAGTAAAAGATTCGGATGATCATGATATTTAGGAGTGTAACATTAGCTCGATTTAGATA
Source organism: Scytalopus superciliaris (assembly GCA_013400415.1). Classification (NCBI taxonomy): domain Eukaryota; kingdom Metazoa; phylum Chordata; class Aves; order Passeriformes; family Rhinocryptidae; genus Scytalopus; species Scytalopus superciliaris. The sequence goes on from VXBX01007795.1 coordinate 1,569,743, forward strand.
GTGCAAGCATTTAATAATGGCTGAACATGGATTATCTGGTATTTGTGAAAATGTATAATTCTGTTATGAAAGGGAAGGCTGCAGCAATGGAAGAGTGCTGAGGATTTCTTTTCTTTTCTTTTCACAAGTTCTGTTACAATCTGCAATCCTGCTGAGTATCTTAGTTTTCAGTGCTTGACTGTGCTAGTGCCACATGTTCTCATGCACACTGGAACTTAGTTTTCCTTTTTCAGTGGTTACATAATCATTCTGATGGGGTACTACTACAGCAATTTAAGTTTCAAGCAACTGTTTCATCTATTTATTTCTTCAATGCTCTTTACACATGTTGGTGTTCCCGTTAGCCATTGTTGATGCTGCAGTGTTGATTTTATGACTAGCTATATGTACTGTATGCAGGAGCATCCCTACCTGCTACAGTGGGTGTTCAAACCCTCTGTTGTGCACAGCTTTGCTAGTCCAAGACTGTAGTCAAGGGGAAAAGCAGATAACAGTATGAAAATACAGATTTTAAAAATGATGAAAAGCACTGCTGAAAAAATCTGGCTTGTTTTAGAGGAAGACCTGTGGAGTATGTGAGATTATTGGTCATGTTGTAATGAGACATTGACCCTCATTGCATCTGAAAACATTGATCTTCAGAGGAGGCTGGCCAAGTCGAGGCTGTGGAAGAAGCAATTTCTCCTTTTCATAGGTGGCTATGGCTGCCCATTAGAGCAGAAAAAATACTTAAGTGTAAACTGAGAGCCTTGGACTCACTGTCCTGTGATTTCTGCAGTTCATGGAGATTGTTCTGCTTTACTTTCTTGGTTTACATGTTGTTTCTTGGCTAATTCAGGGGCTGGTTTTTTCAATGTTCCTGTGGAAAGCATTCTCTTGTAATGCCTGTGTAGGTAGGCATGTTGACTTTCTGACACTTTATAAGTGTTTCATTATTTAATCTTAACTGTCTTTTCACACTTCCAACACCTGTCAGACATACCTTGTAATATGGAGGAATAGTGTAAAGGCTGTGCTTGAATCTGCACTTGTTTGGCCTCCTGCTCATGCCCTGTCATTGACTCACAGTTATACCTGTCCAGCTGCTGCAATATCCCCTGGGCATACAATCTAAATGCATTGTGGCTTTTCTTTCTCTTTATAAATATACCGAGTATTCTTACCACGGAAACTTTTGCAAGTAGCAGAGTCTATAGAATGTGCTGAAGAGCTAGGATTGTGGAGCAGTCAGCAGAGAAGGATGTGAGTTGGCAGTTCCAGTTCTGCTGCTCTGAGCTCTACATGCCCCAAACAGTGAATTGAAGACAATGCAATGAGTGACATTGCTGCTTACTGCAAGAGCTGTGACACCTGAGAATCCAGAAAGCATTCCTTCAGGCAGTGTCTGGTGCTTTCAGAACGTTGGTAGTGATGGAGTGAACCAAAAGTATTTTCTTTTCAAAGCCACTCTGGAGTAGATCCTTGATAAATTCGTAGATCTTCTGTGTTGTGTTAGTTGTCCATACTGCAGTCTTGACTTGAATTCAAATGTTGCTCTGCAAGTCTGTGTGACCAGGCCCTCTCAGTCCCTTGTATTTAAAGGCAGAATTATTATTTTAAGCCAGCCTGTGGAAGACTGAAAACCATAAAAGCCATTAGACTGATTATCATTCTGTAACACTGTCAAAAATGATGTTAATTGGTGAGCATAAGCCATCCTCTGCTAACAGCTTTTCTCCTTAATTGAATTTTTTCCAAATCGGTGTCATTGAGATTTCTATAATGGACATTTTTGCTCCTAGGGTGTCTTTTGCTTGGATGCGAAGCTGGGGGGGGAATAGGACAGGGTTATATTATGGCTGCTTCAGAAGGACTGCAAGTTCTCAAGTGATTAGCATGGTTGGTGGTAGCAATTGAGAAACTGATACCCTGAAATTTGTCATGAATGGTGTTACCAGTCCAGTTTCCGTATCTGTCAGTGTCTTTATGCTGTATGTTGTTTTACCAGCACAGGCTTCTTCCCATTAATTTCAGTTTTTCTTTTATTTTGTGTTTTGGGACAGAACTGGGTGAGGAAGGTAATCACATTCAGAGCTATGCCTCTCCTGATTGCAGCTGAGGCAGGTCTTACCCAAACAAATACCACATAATCTTTAGGCCAAATTTGCTGCCTCTCTAGCTGCTGGGGTTTGTTTGCTTGGTTTTCTGTGGGGGTTTTTGTTATTCTTCTTTGTTTGTTTGTTTGGGTTTTTTGTTTGTTTGCTCTTTAAGTAGGTTATCCTGTCAACCACTTTCATCTGAATGTTTTGAAGATAGGTGCCAAAGGCATAGCTTTTGGAACAGCTGGAGCACATCCAGTTGCAACTTTCAAATTAAGTTCCTATTTTCCCCTGTATTCAGAGAATTTTTGGTCATACTGTCGAGAACTGATTTACAAGTTCGTTCAATAATCTGAATGTCCAGCACCTCCCTGTCTGCAGATTCATACACTTGGATGGAAATGCAGCTGTCTAATACAACTTTTTGCTTTTAATATGACCAAAAAAAGGGGAGGATCTCTGTGGAACACTTTGTATTTTCCTCCATTTCATGTAGATTTTCACAAAAGACTCTTGAAATCATTACTTTCACTGAATGGATTTAGTGTGTAGATCAATCACAATGTCCCAATAGATACAGAAGGTCTGTGTTTTCACTTGCCAGGTAGTTCTTGCATTTGTTTGTTTGTTGGTTCACTCACATAAATTCCAGGAGTGGGAATTGGTTACCCTTCAGGGAAGATTACAAATGAGTGTGGAGGGATGATTAATGATTGTAATGGTAAATGTCTGCCATTTTAACTTGCACACTTCCAAGAAACCCTCTAATATCTGCAGATGTATGATCTGGAGAAGAATATGCTCTCACACAGAGGTATGAAAATTATTTATGTTGATCTAATAGTCCCTTGCTTGAAACAGATACAGACAGAGAAGTACCCAGACTTACAGGGAATAAAACCCGAAAATTTTTCTGCTTTGATTTTTGCAGGATATGTAGCTATCTAATTTTCACAATTGTGAATCAGGATAGAGTTAGATGGTGATTATTTTGTCAAATTTCATAAATTTTCCTCCTCTGCTCCATGTCAACACCTTTAACTAGACTTTTCAGGTAGATGTACTTTTATATGGCCTCTTGTAGTAAATCCTGCTTATCTCTTAAATGGGGGATAGAGACAGTTTTTTTAAAAACATTATTAGATCAATTTAACATTATTCTTTGTATCTGTCACTTAGTTTAGTTGCAGTGAAACTCCTCTCCACAGGTTTTCTGATTGGCCCGTTTCAGAAGATTTATAAATTAGAGTTGTGATTTTTTTTTTATATATATTCCTCTGTTAATTTTAATATCCTTAATTGGTTTTTTTCCCCAAAAAGAATCTGTACAAGTAGGTACTTTCTGAAACTAAAAGAAAAAAAAAAAANTTGTCAGAACTCTAAAAGAAAAAAAAAAAAAAAAAAAAGCAAACAAAAAATTTACGACTTTGGAAAGTTTCTGAAGGAAGAAGCTTATTTGATTCCTGTCTAAATAAATAAATAACACCATATGGATTTTATTAAAGCACTCTTTGTTCTGTGATGCATTCATCAGGCAGGTGTTCTCTCTTGAAAAAGGTGTTGATTCGTCCTCTTTGTTGCCTTTGTTAAGGTGATAACCTGCTAAATGGTCCAAACCTTCCTTAGCTGATAACAATGCTTAGTAGCAGTGTTTAGTAGGATGTAAAAATCTGTTTTATTCACTGCTGGTACCATCTTTATGATAACCTGACATTTGTTTGAGAGATGCCCTTTGCACTATAAATATGAACATGCTTATAAATGTGAAATAAGGTGGTTGGATTCCTTTTGTTCAGTAAATGTGTATGTTTATTATATATGAGTAACATATTGCAAAGCATAAATTATTATTTTTTTCTTGTTACTGAGTACTTCAGAATGGAAAAACACACATTCCTGCAGTCAACTGTATATTCACTTGGGCTATAAAATACTTACAGAGAAAACATTTGACTTAATTAAAGGGCTGTGCAGTTGCTGCTTTGAAATGCCATTTTAGATCCTGTATTTTTTTTCTTCAAGTGCTTTTTAAGACCTTAAAAAGGAGTATCAACTGTCCAGGCTAAGGTAATCCTAACTTCTAAATGTTTTGAGGTTTTTTTTTTTGTTTTTTTTTTTTTTTTTTTTTTTTTTTTTTTTTTTTTTTTTTTTTTTTTTTTTTTTTTTTTGTTTGGTTGGTTGGTTGTTTTTGGGTTTGTTTGTTTTGGTTTTTGTTTGTTTGTTTGGGGTTTTTTGTGCAAGCTAGGTAGTTAATAACTCACCAGAAGAATAAAAGTAGCTTCTATCTGTTCATTTCAGTTGAGGCTGTGAGTGGAATGCAGAAAACCAGTGGTGTGTGTCATACAGGAAAACAAACGAAAAAGTGTTGGTGTATCATGTTATTTTCTTTAAACACTTCCTTATTTTGATGTAATTTTATAGTCAAGTAATGATGTTCTCTACCATGATGAATAAGGTGTAAATATTGTAAGTTCTACATATATAATTTTGATGTGTGACAAGCTGGTATTATGTAAGGAGAAAGTTTTTGTGCTTATTGTAGTACATAAGATTTTCAAACAGGGATTGAGCTTTGCTAGTGGAAGTTGCACTACTGGCCCTTCAACAACACTGAAGGAATTGTGAACAAACCCAGATCTTCAGAGTAGCTGCATCACAAAACGTGCTCCAAGTGACTGCCCTCCTGCCACACACTGTGCTCTCACTGCAGCTGATAAAATAGATGTCACACAAACACTTAAACCATAGTGGGTACCACTGGGGACAGAGTCAAACAGTGTATAACAAGCTGATGGAATAGTATCTTTTACTGTCCACATCTGTCTGTTGCTTCAGTTACTTTTACATATGTAAAATACTCTTTTTTTTATTCTTCTCTTTATTACTCCTAAACCGCTTTTGTCAAACTCCAGGTCTGCATTTCTTTTTGGTGAGGTGTTTTTAGTGCCAAGGCTGTGCTGTCCGGACCCTGTGCCTGTCGTCCTCTGCCACATCCTGTGTCTTCACTTCTCAAGGCCTCAGCCACTCTGCCAGGCTTGCATTTCTCACCTTTCTGCTTCAAGTATTACAGTCTGAAATGGACCCACCCGGGGACTGTGTTTCTTGCAGTGTTAAGATACTGTCCAAGGTGTTAGACTTGCTCCTGAGATGTGTTTGCCTGCAGGCAGGTCAGGGCTAAAGATTCTTCCATCTCTGCTCTCTCACACAGGACATTCATCCTGGCAGGAGGAAGTTGCCTTCGTCTTTGAGTGCACCTTTGTATAACTTCCAGTTTCCCTGGAAGTCTGGTTTGAGATGCTAACGTATGTGAGGGAAAACCACAGAGAATGCTCTGTAATCACAGATTTTCTAACAGAGGCAAAGGAATAAGCTGCATGCTATAGTAATGGCATAACTAATCATAAAGAAGATGTATTTTCATGTGTTATAGATGTATGCTCAGAGCTTTTCCTCTAGTCTCTTAACCACAGTAGCACGCATGATGTATTGAAAAACCTGTAAGCCAAATTGTTTTTTAGGAACTTTCCAGCAGTTCTGAGCGTCCCTCAGCCTTTATCACTACAACAGGTTTGCAAGTCTATTGGCAATTTTTTTTAAAAAAAATTTTTTGGTGGGCTTTAGACTGTTTTGCAAAAGGGGTGTTTTGTGAATGTCTACATAACCCTTCTATTAAGCAACTAGCTGTGCTCAGTAGTAAGAGATTCAAAGTGTTTCGCAGCACGTGAAATGATTTGACCTGGAGCACAACAATTGTTTTTGTTGAAAAGGGCACACACCTTTCCTATGGACATTTTGCCAAATACAATAATGGCTATTAAAATGTAAATGCAGTCCTTGGGATTTTTTATTCTTTACAAAATTACATTCCCGAAGTATTCACTATGAAGAATGAAAAGATTATTTTCAGTATGGTAATTCGAACTCCAGTGTATACATGGCACAAAGTGAATGGCATTCACACTCAAGAAAAAGGCAAATCTCAATTCTTCTGATCAATATCATATTATCAAGCAGCTGATGAAGGATTAATTGCTGGAATAGGAAGATCTCAAAGTCCCTTTATATAATATTTGCCCTGCTTGCTGCTGCTGTCCCTCCATCTACCAGAGGGCCTTGATAGCAATCACTTGCTAAAGAAAACCTGAATGTTTTCTTCTGGCACACAAAGGCAAAACAAAAAGTAGCACTGAAGCCTGTAAGCATTTACGGAAACATTTGTCAACAGAGCCAACTTACATGGTGACATAATTTTAAATGCAGCCTGCTGGGCAATTACCCAAGCTGGACAAACCCCAGCTCGACCAGGATTTCAGCAAAATTGAGGAAAAGGGTTGTGAACATGCACTTCTGGACTGCTTGTATGGGACTGAGTTCAGCTAAAAGCCTTTTTCAGTTCTTCTTGGAATTAGCTTTTCCCAGATTGAATTTACATCCTAGTTTTCTCTGACCACTTTTGCTGTTCTTAATGGCTGTGCCAGTATGTGAGACGCTGCACTGACGTGTAGCATGTGTAGTTTTTTTCCTGAAGCTGAACCACTACAACCTAGAAATCTGTAAGTTAAAAGTGATTGAAAGAAAAAGATATGGACAGTAAAGAATGCAATATACTGGAAGGCGTCCTACTCACATCAACCAGCTCTCGTGCTGGTAAATGTCACAAACAGGGCATAATTTGCAAGAGGGAGAACACGGATTTGACTTTTTTTTTTTTTCTATATAATTCATATAATGTTGTTAGGAATATCTTACAAGGCAGTTCATTTTCAGGTGCTGGTGACTTTTTCAGTCAGTACAGGAAAAGGGAAAAAATCTTGAATGCATTTTTGAATGTTTTCTCATGCTTTTTTGTAAGTCCTGCAAACTGCTCACCTGGATGTATCTGCAGGCCTATTATTTGTAGTTGTTCCAATGACAGTGCAACATTACCTTTGTCAAAACCATACTCACATTTTACACCTTTTTTTCCACCTGCATGTTTTAAGTGTTTTAGGGTTTGTCATAACTGAGATTGAACCATTTTTTCAGCTCTGATACCTGCTTTTCCCAGTCATGGTGCATTACAGCTTTAAAGGTTAATTTAAAAATCTGACATGTCCTGATGGAACTTGTGAAATTTTAAAACTTGACTGAGCACCTGGCAGCAACTTAAGCTTTAGATGTCTCTTTCAAATGTATTGGATATATATCTGATGACTTTCAAACAATTCAAAAATGATAACAAGAGTTTGCAATGAAATAGTGATAAGCAAGTGGGAACAGAAAATCCTAAATGCATTTAAAAAAAAATCTAAAAAAATCTTACTGTTTGGGGGATACAATACAGACAAGGGGGAAAAAAAAAAAAAGGTACTTTGAAAAAGGATGACTGTAGCTCATGAGTTATCTTCATAACTCAGCAGAACAGTTATCCTCCCAGCACCCAAGAACTGTCACTTCTGCTGTTTCCACCTTGCAATACCAAATAAGTGTACATTTTAAAAGCACAAAATATTCATAGTTGTGCAAATACATGTGGTTTTTTTTTTTTTGAGAGTAACATCAAAACTAAAAATGTTAAAGTTGTGAGGGTTGTTTTTTTTTTTTTTTTTTTTTTTTTTTATAAAATTGAATTTTTTAA
>VXBX01007795.1:1577455-1605301 GCA_013400415.1 Scytalopus superciliaris
GAAATAGGAAATTATTAAGGAGATATTTCTTTCTTTAGGCTAAGAAGCTTCTTTTAACTTGACTTACCTGTCAGAAAGTAACCCCCTCTGTGAGCTGATTTGTTCAGGCAGGTTTTAAAGTGTGCAGAGACCAAGTAAGAAAGGTACACTGGAGTATCCAGTGGTTATTTAATCTGAGAGATGCCGTAAGAAGGTAATATTGGCACAGCTGGGAGGCTGAGAATTTGTATGACCTCATGTGAAAGGATTGTCCTCTGCTGCTCCTTGGAACAGATGAATGTCAGTGTTGTTCAGTTGCTCTTTGCCAGTTCTCTGCTTTTCTTCCTTAGGAGTTTTATACTATTCCCTGTGAACACTTTTCTTGAGCAGCTAAATACTCTGTTCTTGGTAGCTGTGCTTTTTCTGTTTGGTTTCAGTGCTCTTATTTCACGTTTCCTTGTCTAACACAACTGTTTAGCTATCTGGAGTTCTTTTCATACCAAATTTTATCTTATAAATTTTACCTTCCTCCATGACTTCTTTGGACCATTTTTTTCCTTACCAGCTATCAAAGTGATTATTTTTCTAGCCCTTATTGCTGGCAATACGAAAATAATGTTTTCATCATTGATGGTTTGATAGTATTTCTCTTAAAAAATAATTTCAAATATTTACTAACTCCTAAATAATTAACATGTTTTTTGGGTGTTCTTTTGTTCCTGTAGGGGATTTAAAAAAGAAAAAAAAAAAGGCTTCGTGGAATCTGTATGAAAGTCACACCTTTTTAGACTAGAGAGATATTTCTAGGTAGATTTGTCTGAGTCTCATTTTAATCTGCATGTCTTCAGCTTCATGAATGTGGGTTTTTTGATAATTGCTTTGTTAGTCCTCTGACACTGAGTGACAGTACTTTTCAGTGCTTGACAGCCAAATCCATTGGCATACGACAGTCCTCATACACAGTGAGGTGTTTTCTCTCTGCCTGGTGACAGTAAGAGCTTTCGAGTTGACAGAGGGGGGGTAAGACGTCTTTACAAGTGAGAAGAAAGCTGAGAGAGGATGAGGAGGTCCTCTGTCAAAATAAAAGCATTCATTTAGTTCATCCTTCCAGCAGAATGAAGTAAACAGAAGATCTGATAGCTACATGTTAAAACATAATTTTATTTATGTGTTGCTTATGGAAAAATGTATCACTTAGCTTGCTATCAGGGTCCTCCTGACTTGAAAATTTTTGCAGTAAATGTAACAAATTGTGTGGGTTTTTTTCTGTGAGGTGATGAGTGGTTTGATGTAGAAAAGGAACATTTACATGTGAAGAGTATTGCAGTACCCTCTGGGAACTGAACTGTTCATTGCTTTTTCACAATAAATAATTAGTATAGAATTTATTTATTTAAGGGCTTCTTGTATACATTCATTTTAAATTTAAAATACAGATGAGTTGAGAGCTTTACCTGGTTTACAGTATTACAAGTGTGCTTTCATTTTATGCTTTTGACAATCTTCCACTAGAAAATGATGGTTTGATTTGTCAGAATTTCTGTAATGATTTCAAGGTTTTCTTGGAGACTGGGTAGACAGAAGGCAAAAGGATGTCTGCAATAATGCAGTGCTTGCTGTGTCCATGAGGACAGTAGTACTGACTGGTAATATTAACTTGCTGTCTTTGGGGAAAGAGGGAAACCAAAACTAAAGTAATTGTTCTTGAAAACAGTGGAAATATTAACTGCTAAATGATGTCAGAGCATGGACTAGTATTTTAAACAAATCAGATGGCAGAGAACCTAAACCAGCTTATACTGATTCAAAAGGCAAGAATAACACATTTAGAGACTATCACAGTGATAGCTTCATTAAATGTACGATCTTTCTTTGCTGCTTTGCAAAGAAGTTGTCTTTGTATGATGTTAGCACACAAGTTTAAGACAGACTTAATTTTTTTTGTGGCTCTCAATTATGCAATTAAGTCTTCAGATGGAATCTTTCTTCACTTGAAAACTAACATTTCATAAGATTGCATGAAAATCCCTTGGAATTATGTAATCTTTGCAGGGGATGTGCTTTCTGAAAACACTGACTTAGTTGACCGGTGGGTTTTGGAAACGCTGTTGTGCAAGTTGATTATTCTTAATGTTTTAGGATTACTCAGGCTACAAACAAGCATGAGAGATTCTGTGAAAAATGTGTTTTGTCTGTGCTGCTTGAAAGAAATCAGCTTTTCCTTTGCTCTTTTGTTTCCATTAATACTGACATAAAGATTTGGAGCCTCAAAATGTCCAACACATTCTGTCTTTGACAGTGCGGTTTGTTTTAAACTGCATTTCAAGAAAGAAGTGGCCCTAAAGCATCTTCATTATGCATTATATCAATTATTTTGGTGGAAGAAACACATAAAATACATTTAATTATAGGTTATAACCCAGCAAATCATAGAAATCCTGTTCTGAAGTAAATTGTTGCCACTAATTAGCTTTCCTGTTTGCCAGTACCAGAAGAAATTCATGTCTTGCTAATGTTAGTTATTGTCAGTAAATCCAAGAGGCATAAAATACTGATGTGTCCAGTCACTAAGGAGTTTTCTAATATTAAAGAATATATAAATGAAAATCTATGTTTAATACCTTTATAATACACTATGCTGAGGTCACTTGTAGTTTAAATTGAATTAATGTTTAGCCTCACTTAAAATTCAGCTAGGACTGTGGTATTTAGTTTTGGGTTTGGTTTCTTCTTGGGTTTTTCTGTTTTTTTTTTTTGTTTTGTTTTTTTTTGTTTTGTTTTGGTTTTTTGTTTGTTTTGTTTTGTTTTTGTTTTTTGGGTTGTTTTTTTTTTTTTTCAGTAAAAGTGTTTCCAAGAAGTTTAAATACTGCTGTATGAGTTTATGACTAGCAAAACTGAGGTATTTGATGGACTGCAAGTGCTAGGGCAGTGTTCGTAGCTGGCTGTGAGATCTTCCACATATGAAATTACCGGGGTCCAAAGCACAAAAGATGAAATAAATCTGCATTCTGTGTCAGGGACTGTGACTGGGCAGTGTGGGGAAAAACCTGATTACTGTTCATGATGCTTCACTCATCTTGAGTCTTTTTTTTCTGCAGAGTAGCTTTTGCAAGTGCTGAACTGGCTTACTACCTAATTACTAATTAACATGAAATTCCAAGATTATCTAAGAGTTTGTTGCTATTTTAACCAGGAAGCAAGAGAAGATAGTATAGAGGCATGTTGTGACATTGATACTCTCTACATAATAATAATAATAATAAAAAAAAATTAATCACAAATTAGTCCTGCTTTGCTCACCCCTTCCTTTATGTCAAATAACAACCAGAATACAGTGAGGTATAATTTGTCTTAACTTTTTTGTACTATATTCTTAAGGACAGAAAAAAAAACAGGTTGAAAAGTTGGATTAATTGCTATTGTGAGGTAAAATACAGCACACAGTCATAGGAAAGGTAAATTATATGCAACATTTCAGGCTAGGTAATGACTTTTTTTTAAATAGAAAAAGCATTTTAAATGGAAGAAATGGGAAGCGTGATTCATCATAGCACAAGACAGGGATGTGAGCAGAGGCAATGGGAATGGGACTGAATTAACAGTTATATGGAAAATTCTGTCACATCTGATGAGTCAGAGAACACCCTTTTCAAATTCATGTGTATCCTTTAAAGAGCACTAGTATATATCCTGTAGTACACTCTTGATCTCTTCTTTCCCAAGGGCTGTTTGAGCTGTAAGCTCTATGAATCAGCTCAGCAGCTTGTAGAACAGAAATAAAGTAGCTACCTAAATCAGTACATAATAAAATCAAGTCCAGGGTAGCCTGAGGTACAATGATAACGTTCTATCAGGTGCAGTTCACAGATATGAGAAAATATCTTTAGCCTATTAAAACATGAAATCATAACTAATCCCTTCCAATATCTGAGTGGCAGTAAATACTTCACATCAGTTTCTCATGATGCGCTTTTTAGTTTTCATTGGTGTTGCTGCAGATTGATGTGGATTTATTTCAGATTTTTCTATTTTGGGCCTACTCTGTAAGTTCAGTGAGATCAGTTGAAGCCATCATGTGTATTGAGACCTCTGTGCAGTTCGATGGTGATGTGAGAAGAGGCACAAAGTCCCATTGGAGTTTGTGAACAAGAGCATGAGAGGAAGGAAAAAAACCCCAAACCAAAGCAACCCACCTAAAACAGTATCTCATGTAAAATGCTTATAACAGAAATTAATTTAAAGTGCAGGTTTACTTCTGCAGTCCATGATTACCATCCAGATTTGCTCCTCAGCAGTGTTGACACTCTGTCCAATTCCCAAGGCCACAGCTAATGATGGTGTGGAATATTTTATGGTACTGTTATAAAAATGACTCAAAGCAGCCCAACTGCAGTCCTCCTGAAGCTGAAAGTTTTATAAAAGCTGTAATGTGGCTCAGTTTGCTGGTACTGAGTGTTTTGTAAGATGACTTGATCATGCCGTAGTCTGGGTTTGAAAGTAATCCTGGCTTTGTTCTTGGAATTTACTTTAGAGTTTGCCCTAAGGGATAACCTTTGGTTACCAGTCTGTCTGCACTCAGTGTTCTGAACTGTCCTGGAAATCCACACTTGGCTTTTGTCCACGGATAAAATTATTTGAAAATCTGCATCTGAATGTGTCTTCTGTGTATGTGGACATGTGAGGATGGTTTGGGGTTTGTTTGGCTTTTTCTTTTCTTTCCTTTTTTTTTTTTTTTTTTTTTTTTTTTTTTTTTCTTTAGCCCCCTTAAAGTTTCTTTTTTTTTTTTTTTTTTTTTTATTTATTTGACCTGAGCACCTCTGACATTTCATGTTATTTCTTAAAGCTGCACAATTCGTTGTTCTCAAATAAACTCCAGGTAAGTTGTAGTCATCTTGCTATGGCAGAAAGCATAGCAAAGTGAAGTTGTCAATTGCTGTGTCTTCCAGAGACATTTGGAATACACAAGGGAAAGTCTTCACCACCAGTGCTCTGCAAGGAGCAAAGAGGAGCTTTTCAAGCATCCTGACTCAATGTCCCACAGAAAGGTTCTGTACAAAGCTGATTTGTCTTTGTCCAGCTGATATTGCTGCGCCCAACCCATCTAGAGTTTAGGTTTCCCATTTTAATCCATTTTTGTCCCTGAAGCATCTATATATTGTGAGGTTTAGGAGGCTTTAAATACTTGTACGGTGGATGTTGATTACAGATGGAACCTGGAGGGGAATCTAAAAAATTGTTCTATTTCTTAATGGAAGCAACAGATGAGTTCAGTGTCTGTTACTGTAGAAAAGAAAAGTGAAGATGGGAAAGTTCAAGATGAGAAATTACAGGGCACTGAACACCAAATGATAAACCAGCCCTTACAGGATTAGATTTACTTCTTTAGGAAAGAAATCTATGTTAATCCATATAGGGAATCCAATATCAAGGGACTGGAAGGAACAGAAACAGGTCAGAGAGGCATCACCATCTTTAGCAAGGATTAAAAACTGGAGAGATGATTAGTACTCTTGAAGTAACTTGGGGGATTTGATGCCTAGAGAGGTGTTGTCACCTTCAAGACAGTAAATCCATAGTTAAAATAGCTGATCAGCAAACTCAATGCAAAGTTTCTGAGATGTTCAAAATAACGTGAGGGTGGTACTATATGAAGTTTTTCTCATATGGTTTTCTTTCATATAACCAAAGTAAACACTGGATAATACGTGGTGGAGTTGTTTGCTGGAGTCTTATGGGAAAAAAATCCCATGTAAATGTATCAATTGTTTTATTCACAGGCAAAAGAGATAAATGAAAACTAATGAAAAAATACTATCACATGGTGGGGATTCCACCCCCCCCCCACCCCCTCCCCCCGAAGTGAATGAAAGTGAATTAAGTGTTAATTTAGGATAGGACCAAAATGTTTTAAAATAAGGGCAGGAATACACACTGAGACCTTCTCAGTAACATATTCCAGGTGAAAATCAGTAAATTATATAAGAAAAATATTATCTAAAAGAAAAGGAAGAAAAGTACAGTCATGCTCCATATGAACTGATGGTTGAATATTAGTAATGGAATACTGCCAGGCATTTGAAAAACTCCACATCTAAGACAATACCATTTTGTTTTGCAGGTTTATGTTTAAAGCACCTGAGAAGCTGTGGTAGATACTGATAGGATTCTGAATTTGAAGTCTAAGGATAATTGGAAATGATAAAATTTGGTAGGCCTGAGTAGCCAAGTCTTTTAGGATGTTGTAAATGTGGAAATTTTTAGGCCTGGATTGTCCTTCAGAGAAGGCAAATACCAGTTTAGTACTTGAAACAGAAAAAGTGTTCATGTTTTACAGAAATCCTTGAATGATTACTTAATGATGATAACTGAATGAGTTTCCAGCCCATAATCCAGGTTATGTATTGGAGATTTTCTGAATTCTCTAAATGTCTTGTTTGTTAACACTATTTATCCTCAGATTCAAATCCAGTGTGGGCTGCAGGAAATCAGTCAATTAGTAGTGGTAGGTGGGAAGATGTCTTGGGAATTAAGGCACTCAGATGTCTATTTGTTGATCATACAAATAAAATAAGGAAAGGCAGATGCCAGGATCTCTTGTTACCAAGAGACCAGGGACTGTGACTCAGAGGCTTTTGAACTTTTATCACTCCATAGAAGTTTTTCTTCTGAGTCTGAAAATAACTATTTTTCACTTCTAATATTTTATTGGATTTGTTGTTTATTTTTTTTCTGGTAAGAGTTAAAGAAAATAGTAAGTTTTATTATTTGTGCATATATATGAACAGTCTAATCATGTTATTAAAGCTGATTTTTTGGTGAATTTCACGGGGCTTAGATTTTTTTTTGTTTTTTAATCCCTGCCTGAAATGGGATTTTTGCCCAACAAGAATAAACTTAAGTCAAACCTATATGTGTATATGTGCAATATCATATTATTAATCTTTTGGTTCTTTCCATTAAAACAGCAGTGTAACCTATCTAGCAAGAAGCTGTGATTATTATTGAAGTATCAAGACAAAAATTTGAGGCAGATTTAAGAGGTAGAGCTGTATTTTCTACTGTAATGTTCTTCTCACTGACTGTAAAGAAGACAAGAATTAGAGATGAGGTACAAAAGGGAGTGACAATTGTCAGAAGATAATAAATACTGAAATTAATATGGTTCATGTACCTTGATTGAGGTAGCCTTCTAAAAATGGCATGCATTTTTTTTTCTCCTAAATATTCAAGTCAAGTTTTAGCTCCTTGTCCCAAAATATACAATTACAGCAAGAAGATTTATTTATATCCAGGCATTAAGGAGAAAAGCATGACTGGGTTACATTGTTTATTATCAGCTTAGGTGTAGTTTTAGAGGTGAACAAGACTTTCCTTTCCTAAGCCTACCTTGTTTTGACATCCTGTATGGCTGAAACATTTAGACCCCGTCAGTGCCCTGACTAGGGTTTTGATTGTCATCACAGAGAGCTGTACAGTTGCACTTCTTCATGGTGCTTCTCATATTTTCCAGACTTGTCTCTTTATATAATTGTTCTATTAATGTTCTTTGTGCTGCTACTTCCATATGGGACCCCGAGAGACCAGTGACAGTAATAGTTAAACCACTGACAATAGGGATTGTCTCTATAGCATGGAAGCTATTTCTGGATTGCCAGGCAATAGCAATGTTGTCTTCTATTTATAGTGACATTTTGTATCAGATTTACCTCCTCCACAGGGCAAAACAAAAGGGTAGTGCAAAAAGGAAGTAATTGCAGCATAATTAAACTGATTTATACGTTAGGAAGAAACTACATTTCAAATGTAACAATAGCTTTAAAAATAACAGAGTGAAGTTAGCTCGAGAGTCTCTTGAAGTAATTGTCTCTGAAAGCTGAAGCAATTAAGTACTTTTGGATCAAAATACTGTTTGCAAAATATTACCAAATTACCTATACTTAGGAAAATATTCTAAACTTAAGTATAGTGACCTGTTCATATGTTTACTTTAATAAACATTCAGATTAACTAGGGGAAAATCCAGAAACCTTTTTTCTTCTTTCACACAGTAGATTTTACAGGTAACACTTATAAGAGGGTCAAGCATGGGCTTCTTTTTCGTATTTTGAAAAAATAAGTTTTATGGAAAGGTTGACAAGATGTATTGGACTCCTCAGTCAGCTTAGTTGTGAGTCCTTTATGTTAAATCTCAGAGAAGTATGTTGAAAGTTGTTGACTGTGCATTTTAGTTATTTTCACAAATTTTCACTTTGAAGACTGCAACCATGTGATTCTTCTGCTGTGGGGGAAAATGCAGAATACTCCAGTGAACCTTCAGTTTTATTTGTCACTTGGGAGGGTTAGTGCTCTCTGTTTACCAGTTTGCTGCAGTGAGACCTACAAGCTTCTTAACAAAATTAGTCCCTTGCTTTATTCTCAGCACTGTGTAAGCAAAACTTGAAATTCTGATTGAAATATCAGGGAATATCTTAAATAGGGCTCAAATAGTACCTTAATTGTTATATATATCTGGTAATAGTGCCTCGTAAAATTCTGCCTGCAGAAGTGTGCCAAACATCGTTTAGTTGCTAATTGTGGAGCATTCATGTCAAACTGTTCTTCCTATTTCAACCTTTTATTTCTTTTGGCATCTGTGGGCCTTTTTGATTTGGCATCTAATTTATTGTCAGTTGTTCTGTGCAGTGTGTGTGTACTTTAATATGGGATGACTGTGTTAAGTTAGACCTCCTGTTAACTTTAGCCTTAAGCACCACTTTGCTGTAGTGTGTCATATCTCACAGTCTTTTGTAATGTTTATTTGGAGAACAGAGTATTTATAGAAATCTATGACTGATTTTTCCAATTTCAAAAGTCCGTAATCTTCAAGCTATTACTTCCCTTCCAGGTATGTATTTATTGCCTGGAAAGAGAGAGTGGTGTGCAGGAGGAGTGGATAGGAACGGGCCTGCTTCTCTGTAGCGTACAATGGCCTTATTTACTGATCTGAAAAGTACAGGCACTCCATATGATCAGAATTATCAGGTAAATATGAAAGCATCATATAGTGGTATTACACAATAAATGTCCCAGGTATGTGGCTTTGCATACAAAATTAGGATGGGAAAAAAAGGTTTGTACTTCCTGATGAACATTTCATAAGGAAGTCATGATCTTCTGCTCCCTGCTGGGAGGTACGAGGGTTATGTTTGAATTAGGAATAAGAAGCCTGGCCCAAATAGGATGGACTGGGAAAGGGTTGCAGACATTAACAATTTCATATTATATAGTGTAAGCTGAGAAATACTTCATAATTGCTGACAGATTATCTAGAATAGGAGACTAAAATTGGCTGTGCAATTGTAGTTTGAAGGTATTTTATGTGTATCCAGTTTGATTTTAACATCAATCCACCACATAATTATATATAAAGAGACTTTACCAGATACCTGTTATTTCCTGAGGATCCATTACAGTCCATCAGACAAAATATCAGTTTTGGCTTTTAAACTACGTATTATAATATAAGATTTTCAAAATAAGGGTTGTTTACCCAATAGACTGTCAAGATATTTTTGGAGTCACTGTAAATAGATATTCTGCTCCCAGAGAGCAGAGACAGTATAGTGGGTGTTGCAATGGGCTCCTACTATGTAACAATAATGTGGTGTCTTTGGGGCAGGGAGAGGTTCAGTTTATAAAGGACTTACCTTGATTTATAACAAAAAATTAAAATACAGAGCACCTGCAGCCATCTGCATGTGAAGAATTTCACTAAATGCAGGGAAATGCATGAAGTTGAGTGCACACAGTCAGGTACCACAAAAGACCGGGACGATGGTCAAAATAAATGTGGAAAAGTTTTTTTCAAGTGTTTGTAGCAAATCTAAGAATAACTGACCAAAGATTGGTGTTGAAGTTGTAGAACATGATGTTAGCAGATATGGCATTTCCTTTTCTATGTGGTAATTTCATTCCTTGAGTGATTTGGAAAAGACTATGTTTTAACTTTAATGAGTCAGTACGAAGTTGAAATTACTTGCCAACACATTCATGCATTTCAGTTGTTTTTTACACTGCATTTTACATGAGGGGAAATTGCAAATAGTAAATGTCAAGGATTCACTTGGGGCATTACAATTTCAGAGGCATGAAGCTAATACATATTTGTCTCATTACTGTCACCAGATTGAAGTTAGTCCATGGATGGCAAGAGCTCATAACTCATAGGAGACATAGTTACAAGTGACCTGTGGGAGGTCACAGATATCACAACTTCCTCAGTTCATATTACAAACGTGTTGTTAATAAGAAATGAGGTATGTGTTGTTCATCATCTTTCACAGAGCTGGTTTTCACTGAAAGAGAGGTGAAAGGTTTTTTTTTCATTTCCAGTCTCAATTGATCATGTCTTTGTAGATTATAGTGTATGGGAGTAGGAAGGCAATGCCATCCTTGTTACTGAAGTCATCTGTGATCTTGCCACATTGATATGATGGACCCATTGGACAATATAACTGGCCTGCTGATATTTTGTTAAAGGATCACTAGAGCGCTGAGGGGCCATGAGTACTGAATGGGGGCTTTTATATATGATGTGTATGCAGAGTTTTTTTAATCATCTTCCTTGATTTTGCTCCCATCGAAGCAAAAAGCAGCGTATAACTCGCCATAGTAGTTCACAGTGGGTACATTTCAGCAACACAAAGTGTGTTTGCTACTGTGTTCACTGAGTCAAGTTAGCAGGGAGAGGCTGAAAGGGCTTCTTAAGGTGTAGTTCTGTGTCTGAATTCATGCAGTCTTCCCATAGCTGTTAAATGAAGTTAAATGTTTGGCATGCTTAGAGTAGCTGATAAGGTGTAAACTAGTACAACCTAGCTACATTTGCCTATTAAAACTATGTGGGTTTAGGACTTGATTTTGACTATGATGGAGTAATCTGTGCTCTAGATCAAACTCCTTGAGCTGGTGGTTAAGTTACTATTTAGTGTGTACATCTGCACACTCTAACTGGTTGCCTGCCTATTGAATGGGCAGAGCTACATTTAATGTATTAAATCATTTGTCTGACAACTGCATTGTCTTCCCATGTATTTCTAGGTGCAGTTCCAGGTGTCAGCTTTGATTCATAAAGCCACACATGGTTTGATTCACAAAGCCGTAGAGGAGTGTCTGATAGACTGCTTCTCCTCCTGTTTGTAATAGAGGTGTGGCACTGGGGTATTATCCTGTTGGTCACTCGGTATGCAAAGGGTGGTGAGCTGATAACAGTGCTATTTGGTGGGAGGGTGTGTAATAAGCATATATACAAATAAATACTATTCAGTGTCAGGTATCAGACAACTGTTTTAGCTAATAAATTGAAAATTAGTTTCTTTTCTGTGTGTCTAACCAAAGTGAGTCCCAGCAGCTCAAGGTATCGCAGAGGTTACTGAATGATGAACTCTCAAGGATTAAACACTTTCTGCACTTTTTCAGCAGAATGTGTTTTCTCCTCTCTGATAATACACTCCGAAAGCATGTCTTCAGTGTCAGGTGTTTATGTAAGCGGTACCAATGACTAGAAAGATTTGGGAATGAAGTTTATAGTTCTGTAAAGAAGTTGTTAAAAACAAAGCCCTGGCAAACTTTTGTTGCATACACAGAGACTTGCTCCAGACATAGCACTGAAATACTTGCAGTGGCATTTCTGTCTGCTTACCAGATTTTCAGCAAATGATGGAAAAGGAGAGGAATCATGGGAAAAAGCATCACTGAGAATTGGCAAGTACACTCTGAGTGAAGGAAAACTGGAGAGAAAACTACGAATCTATGCTTTCCGAGAACTAAGTAGTTTCTGAGCTCATAGGGTGTCAAGTTATGCAAATAGATTAGTTCCCTTAAGATGGGGTTTTTAGGTTGTTTTACATACATTGTTTGTATTTATTGTAACTCTTGACAAGCAGTCTTTTGTGATTGGGGTGGGTTCCTTATAAGTGTGGGTGGGAGGGGGGAAAGGGAAACATTCCACTTTTCCAAAGACAAGGAGGAGGATCTGGGGAGGGTATCAGCCACCCACGGGAGGGAGCAGCCAAGGGTCTTGCAAGGCCTAATTGTGCCTGATCAGCCTGGCAGTTTTCTGAGGTTACTTGCTGTCGTGAGGTTTTCCTGATGTCACCGGGACTTTTGACAAGGTATAGCCTCATAGGAATGCTTTGGATTAAAGACTGCAAGGTGTGTGAAAAATTGGCAGGACTTGTGAATACAAAGCTGGCAGCTCATTAGTAGTTACTAGCAGCATCTTGAAACAGTACAGCTAATGCTGGTAAAATTCTTTATTAGCGGCTTGAATGATGGGAGTGAGCAGGGTACTCTCTGCAAGTTTGTGAGTGATATCAAATCCAGGGTAGTGGTTTCACTACAAAGCAATGCTGCTACTCTTAACAAGCTGGAGACATGGTGTGAAAGAAATTTCATGAAATTCAGAAGCTGCCAAGGCATCTGTGGTGGAGTAACACCACGGAGGAGCTGAGGCTGGATGCCAACAGGCTACGGAGCAATTTTGCAGGAAAGGACACGGGGAAGTGCCCTGTTGGACAGTGAATGGAACGTGACCCAACAGTCTGCCTTTGTGGGAAAGGCTGCCAACTGTGTTCTGGGCTGTATTAACATGGAGTGCAAACAGCAGGGCAGGGAAAGAGATCTGTGACCACATTTGGGGTACTCTGTCCAGTTTGGTATTCCCCAGAGCAAGAAAGAAATAGATGTAGTGGAGTAAGTCTGGCAAGGGGGGCTGTGAGCCACTGGAAAGGCTGTGCACTGCCTCCATTAATTAACATGGGGAGGAGCCCTTTTGTTTAAAAGAAACCCCACAGAAACAAACCATGAAAGACCTAACCAAAGAAGAAACCAAAACCCTGCAGAAGTAAAAAAAAACCAACCACACAACCAACACGCCCACAGTGAAACAAACAAACAAAACCCACAACCACACAAAACCCAAAACGTGTTCCAACCTCTCTCCCCAGACATTTCTAAATCCTCAGTTTCAAGACTAAAGACTTGGAATACTTACAGGGGAAAGTATGTCCCTCTGAAAAGTTTTTAACATAATTTGGATCATTTTAAACTAGAGCAGTTCTTTCCTTACAGATGGGAAAGAAAACCTTTAAAACAGGCTTTATTGCTGTGATAACATATTGTATCTCTTTGCGCTTACATTACAGGCAAGGGATTTTGTAGATTTTAACACTCTTTCAGTCACTTTATTTTTATGAATGGGTGGAACTGTCTTGATTCATCACCAAGCAGAACTTCAGCAGCTCCTGATTATTGCATTGAGATTGAGCTAATGAAATATGTTTCACCAGACTGTATTAAAAGTGCTGCTGTATCCTCTGTGTAAGATACTCATTTTGAGGAAGGTGGCCTTCTACATGCCTGTAAGTTTTGTAGAGTCTTCAAATTCACAGAAAACACAAAGATAAATGGCCTTACATCTGACAAAAGATGACAGTGAAGAATGAAGTTCAGTGTCATCCCTTCTTTAATTAGTTCTTCCTTATTTTGCAATGTTGCTTCCTGATGAAAAGTTGGACAGAGGATTAGTCATTCTACTTTTTTTCAGGAAGATAATGTGATCAAATAACTATAGGGTGATGATAATCTGTGAAATACTGTAGTAAAGAGATGTGTTACACGGACTGAAAAGCAGCTGAGTGTTTTCCCCTCTCCTGTTGTCTGTGTGTTGAGAATGTCCCAATACATTGGAGATGTAGTGGCTAGTTTCCTAAATCAGATGCACAGCTAAAAGCAGTTTTCTTATCTGGTTATCTTGGTAAGTAAAAAACATTACTTTTCAACTATCAGTAATCTGAATATTTTGAGGTGATGTGCAAATGATCCCTATGACACTTTTTAGGAAATACTTTTCCTACCTACGAGCCAATCCCTGTCTAATGTAGGTTTCACACATGGTACTGCTTTTGCCAGTTTTGCATATAACTTGAGAACTCGTGTGTGTGTTTATTACTGAGGAAAGGTACCATTGGCCAATCCATATTTTATTGACTCTTCTTGTTGTAAGAGTAGTCTCAGACTGATGAGTCACTATTTATTTAAATTGAAGCTTTGCATGTATGTATTTTTTACCATCTTATCTGTCAGCTAAAAATAACACTCTTGCAGACATGACAGAACAAATTTTATGGGGAAATAATAAAATCTACTGCTGTGAACATGTCACTTGAGGCAAAAACAGTTGCTTACGCTGGCTGGAATGTTACTCTGATGTCTTAAAATAACTTCATTAGTCAATAAGATATGGTTTAATTATTTAAGTGTCAAAAAAAGATGAGCTTTTGGTATTTGCATGTACCCACTGTTTACTCTTTTTAGAATATTCTTTATATTAGAGCTGCAAGCACTTGCAAAACCCCATTTGGCTGGCAAAATATCTCTTTGTTTACAAAACCAGAAGCTTTTAGCCACCACACATTTTTGAATGTTTCCTGCTGTGATCCCAAGCTAACATTTTTTTGCCAGCAGGCAGCGCTTTCAGCTCAGGGGAACCTGCTGTCACCAAAAGAGATTTTTCCTCAGGTGTCTTTCCTTTTTATTGCAGCATCTGAGGAGACTGATCCTTAGGAGAACCCCACTTTTTTGTCTTTCTGAAAAGCAGTCTGGTATTCACTGTGACATTTTCTGCTTGAACTGTCCTCTTTCAGTCATAGAATCATAGTATTGTTTAGGTGGTAATAGATCTTTGAGATCATTGAGTTCTGCTGTTAACCCAGCGTTGCCAAGTCACCACTAAACCCCTGGCCCCAAGTGCCACATCTACATCTCTTTTAAATATCTCCATGGAGGGTGACTCCATTTCCCTGGGCAGCCTGTTCCACTGCTCTACAACCCCTTTTGTAGAGATTTTTTTTCCTAATATCCAACCTAAGCCTCCCCTGGTTCAACTTGATTCCATTTCCCATTTCCTTTTGTCCTGTCTCCTGTTAATTTCTTGTGGATCTGGTTATACTGACCTGTCAAATCTGTGATATTGCTGGTCCAGTCTTCCTGATAGGAGACAAATCCTGGTCTCCTTAGAATCATCCTTTGAATAGATTCCAGTGTTCCATCTTCCTTTAGAGTGAAAAGCAGGAACTTGCATAGTTCCTGGAGATTTAAAAAACATTATGGCACTCCATGCTCTGTCACTGTGAGACAGGTGATCATTACAAGGAAGCTTTTCTTCCATACTGTATATTGAGAAGCTTGAACCAGGTCCTTGTAGTTCTGCTTCTCTTTTTGCAAAGCTGTGGCAAGAGGAATCAGGATTTCATCTTCTGATTCTCTGTGGTCATCCCTATGAGATTAAAAGGGCATTGCATAATAAAGTGACTTCAAAGGATACACAATCTGACTCATTTCAGAGAGCCTTTCCTCAAAGCTAGGCACACTGAACAAAAAGGCAGGTAGTAAAGACCCTCCAACACCCTTTTCAGTTCTAGAAAGGGAGGAAAAAGCCCAACAACAATCTCTAGTTGAGTAGACTCTTTAGTAGAATCATAAAGTGTTTGGTGCAGTGATACTTTTTAATAATATATTAGAAAAGAAGATATGCAGTTTCATCTTCTTGTCCAACAGATCATTTCTTTGATCAGTTGTCTAGGCAAATTCTTTGTCTAAAAACAAAGCGTTATCCAGGAAAAGGTTTCATTCTGGAGACTACAGAAGGTGTTTGTGTGTTTAATTTCAGGCTTTCCTTCCCAGTCCACAAACTGCACTTGCTAGAACTGTGTGTGGTTTTATGCCAAGCTCAAAAGAGTTGAGGCTCGTGACTGCCGTTTTCTCACTGATAGGAATCAGACCCGATACTTTGTATGGCACGTCAAAAAGGCAAGTGCCATCCTGGCTCAGGAGACTTGTTTTCTGCAGTTGGATCTTGTTTATGTCACTAAATCAAACTATTGATGAATTATCCACAAAGTAAATTGCGTATGAGACGCGCTGTGTTTTCATGAAGGTGTCAATACATCTGATTGGCATTCCCTTAAATGTATCTTCCCTTACTCATGACAGTGAATAATCACATATTGTAGTGGTTTGTAGTTGAAATCTAGATCATGCACTGTAGTACTGCAATGCTGACAATACAGCTTTGTTGGTCTTTTTCTCCCAGCAGATTTGGCATAATGTTATTTATCTAGTGGCTCTAATGTTTAGCTTATTCTTGTCTTTTTTTGTTATTTGTAGTGTATTTTTCCATATTTTTAAGATTAATGGAGGAGAGTTTTCTGCTTCCTGTATAGTCCAAGTGCTGCTGTTGGAGATAAATCAGCTTATTTACAGACTTCTCATGCAGTGTAATGTCGTGCTATCTCTCTGATCTTGCTAGTATTAAGTGTTAGAACCACACTTAAAGAAAATTTGATAATTGACTGGCACTCTGAAAATTTTTACTTGGATAACAATTAAGAATTATATCATTTCATGGTAAATGTTCCCAGCATGTTTCCAAGTCTCCTGAGTTTACTTTATTTCTTGGCATTTAAGATAAATCATGGTGTTTAATTTGGAAGTTCCCTTAATTAATTAATATACCTTACAAGTGGCAAACACTCTTTACTCTCATTGGGAACTGAGATTTTAGAATATTAGGGCTTTATGTGTATTTTCATTTTATCATGAAATTTGCAATAACGTCAAAAGGGGCCTGCAATTTGTAACCACTTACAGGCTTCAGTTTGCTGCCTCACTTTAAGTTTTTACAGACTTCCACCAGTGTTTTCCACAGATATGAAAAAGGCTTGAGACAGCAGAGTGAAGAAGTTGGACTAGGAAATTGTAATTGTGACTTTCAGGCAGTGAATTCATTGCTGTTCTGGCAATCATCAAAAATCTGAAAAGAAAACACATACTCTGTTAGTGGTATTTCCTTATGTGCAATTTGGTATTGTTTCATTGTCCCTCTGATTTGAAACCACTTGATCAGGGATTTTTTAATATCACTGAAGACCGTCCATAATTACCAAGACACAAATAAATGTACATGATGGTTATCCAATGGGTTTCTCATCAGTCCTACGGGGCTTTCAATTCACCCATGTTTTCTTCAGCTTGTGCAAGACAATCTGGCTAGATAGTGTCAAGGGGTTTACTAAAGTCAATATGACATTTCCTACTTCCCTCTTAGCTACTAGCTTTGTGTTGAAGGAATTTAGACTGTCAAACAACAGATTTGCTCTCAAGAAACCTGTGTTGGTGGCTGTTCTTGTCATGGTTAATCTCCAAGTGCTTATAAATAGTTTAATGTATGTGTTGCAGAAGTTTGCCCAGGGCTGAAGCACAACTGAGTGGTCTTTAATTGGTCTGTAATTCTAACTTGGCTTTCCTTTCCCAGCCTTCCTGCACAAACCCCAATCTCTTTAGACTTTTATTTTTCATAGAGAAGGTCCCTAGGAGTACATTAGCACTGTGATTTCTAGAATAAAAACTTAAAGGGTGTCCTCTGAACAAACACAAACACTGAGTAGCATTAGTTTCCCAGTTGCATTTGCCACTTCTGAAATGCTTGTGGATTGGCACAGAGAAGCTTTTTTATATATTACATAATGAAAGACAAACTGTGTTTTCCTCCAGAGGATGTTAGAGTGTAGAATGCTGAGGAGACCTTCTAGAAGGTCAGTGAAGATAGTCCAAGCTGCAAGTTTCAGCAGCCATTATGTAACTTCCTAAATGTTCTTATTAATGGGGGAGTATACCCATACTGAGTAGAATTACTATGTGCAACTGTTGTGTTCCAGGGAGAGAATTGACTTGTCAATAAAGCACTGCAGGTTCTGACATTATCTTAGCTCAAACAAGCTAAATACCTCCTTCACTCAGTTTTAGTGAAGTTACAGCAGATAAAAAGTCAGGCTGCCTTAATGTAGTGATGTGTTCATGTACTTTCATCCTTCAGAGGTTTTTCCACCTTGTACAAGACTTATAATATGGGAGCAAGGACCATAAGGTACTTAAATGCAATAAATAATACTATTCTAAATGACTTCTTTTGTAGTTCATGTTCAGCAGTATTATCCAGACAGAGGGAGATAAATGTGTGTTCTTTTTGATGATCAGCCTGCTTTTGGAAACCAATGTGTGTGTGTGTGTGAAAGAAGGGCCAACTAACAGAAATGATAAGCAAGGGCAGCTTGTGCCCAGTACCTCCTCTGAGATTTCAAAGGGTGCTTCAATTTAACAGGAATATATAAGAAAACTTAAGAATTCTGTATCTTTCCACTCATCAGCCTGTACCATGCAGTCAGAAATATTTGCCATTTGTGTTATACTTCATTAAAAGTGGCATTGTATATTTGATTTCTTTCTCTGTACTCAACTTCTGTGGTTTCTCCCCTGTGGAGCTGATGAGATGACATTCCTTCCCTTGACGATGTTCTCTGATTCTTTAAATGAAATCATATTAAACCTGCAGTGAAATCCACACCAAAGAGACTAAAATGGGTAGGGGGAAGGAGGCCATAAAGAAGGGAAATATGACAAAAATCTGGAAATTGAATATCTTAGTTCTCATTTGAAAAGTTGCAATTACCCAGTGGAAGTTGCTGAATGTGTAACAATAGAAGTATTAAAGGAAGTTAAATAAGGTTATCTTTGCACTGATATCCATCTGATACTGAGGTCTCTTCAGTCTGTTCCATCTGAGGAACAATTCTGTGCTTTATTAGTGCAAGCACAGCTTTTCAAAGCAAATCAAGTTTAACAGTTTACATCAGTTGATCACAACGCACAGTATTGATTACTGTAAACCTGATATTTCCAAATTCCAGAATATGTACAAAGCATGTAATTTTCTTGCTTTCAAAGGCAGTTTTATGAAAGAGACTGAATGAGGAAACAACAGCAGCTGCTTCCAGCTCTGCTATTCTCTGGATGTGGAAACTTTGGGAGTTTTGCAGAAGCAGTATTGCTTTTTTTGTTTAATAAGAGATTATTCTCTTTGGAAACTGATTAGTGGTGCGTTATATAAATAAAGTTAATGGAAATGATATATCAGTAATGACAATGAACATGATAGAGGGTGATGTTCCCAGGAATATCACTCTGGTGTGTCATCATGAGCATAGCGGTTTTATGAGAGAAAGAAACAGTTATTGTTTTTGAACAACAAAAGATTTTCAAAGCCTCAAGAGAAATGTGTAATAGAAAATGCTGTCTTGGAAGGAAAATGTCTTTTCCTGGGTCAACAGTATCTCCTAATGAAGGAATGGTTGAAGTGGGAGTAATTAGTTCCATTGAGGTTTATGCTTCTGGTCTAGAAGCCTGTTGAATAAATCAGGTGACTTTTCGGTAGGTTGATACCATATACCACGCTGGTCACACATCTGTAATACCTACAAATCTTTTACAAATGCAGAAGTTGTATCCAGCTTACTGGAATTCTGGAATTGTTTAACTAGCAGAAAGTAATAAGGGTCATCTCTTTGTTTTTATGCTATGTTTGTTCCAGCATATTCAAGGCAACTTAAAGACACTGCAGAACATGGGAGTTCTTCTTTGACATAAGAGGCAGGATAAATGAGACATCCTCTACCACCATTAAAAGTTTCAGTAGTTTCCACATAAAACTCTTTCTAGTTATATTCATGGAGTGAACTGAGGCCAGTAATGCACAGACTGTTTCTTTGTTTTTGTTATTTGCTTTTGTGTCAAAGTGGCTTTAGGTGGTTATAAAATGTACCACATGTATGTTAAAACTGCACAAGGATGTTAATGGCATCTGTCTGCTGTGCTATGGGAATTACTGCAAAGACCCTATAAAATTTCAGGGTCTTGAAGCTCCCCAGTGTATTCACAACTCACTAGTGTTGCGGTTGCCTGTAAAATAGGTGGTGGAATATTTTAGGCAGTGGTTTCCCCAAATCTTGGTTCTTTTCCAAGTGATGATGCTAACAGGTTATATTGTTTTCCTGTTGTTTTGTTTCCTGTGAAGTGAACCTATATGCTGAACCTACAAATAAGGGCCTCAAACTGTTTCTGTTTTGACTTTAAGATGTTAAGATTTGTTTATTATTACTGCCATTAGGAATACATTTTGGTCAGAAATCAAAACCTATTGAAAACTGTTTTATAAAAACAGATGAATATAATTCAGTTGTTCACTTATTAGAATTGGTCTTCATTTTTTTTGGAGTGTTGAGCTGCTTTATTGCATGTCTGGCCATCCTACCCCACAAATATAAAAGAAAAACCTAAAAGGCATAAATTTCCTCTCTGGATATCACATAGATTCAATTTAATGCCCTGTGAACTATTTCAGAATGCTCCCTGCAAAATCTTCATATGACAGGGTGTCAGTTTTGACAGATCAGTGGTGGAGATTGCACAGACTTGAATTAATAAAGGTCAGAATCGTCAACAGGAAGAGGTGCCCGGTGGCATGTCAGCAAGCATTCATACATAGTATGAGAGGGTTTGGGGAAGGGCTGGGTCTTCTGAAATGTTGAATTATATTCTGAAATTTTATAGGTATCTCCAAAACGTGTGACTTGCAATAGTTTAGGAAGAGCAAAAGCAAGGCAAGTTCCTTGCCACTTGAAAAAGCTGGGTTTTTTTCTGAGTCAAATACACTTCTCCCTGCCCCTTCATTCGCCATGAAAAAACCCCATGTTTATCTGGTGTGTCAACAATGATGTGAACTTCATTTACTTTGGAAGTAAACTGATGAACAAGTGAGCTTGTAAGGTAAAAACGTGATTGTGTGATGGAGTTCAATTTCCCTTTTGTCCCCTTCCTTCCTGGCCCATGCACTTCTACACAATACTCGTTCTTGACAACTGTTTTCATTGGCCTGCTTGAGGACTAATGGCATTGTTAATGTGAGTTATAGTTGTAAATTGAAATGACTGGATGCAGCAAAGAAAGATGTGTCGTGGCTGGTAAGAATTCTGTGCCGATTTCATTCTCTTAATACTGTGGAAACAGAAGTATGTCTTGTCACAGCTGTGAGAGAAGCCTGGTTTTCATGTCCAGCTGCTCTCCACACTGATGAGACTTGCCAGAACCTGAGTGTCTGAAGAACTGTAAATGTATAGTAGAACCTCTCAGACTTTCAGAAATTAATAAGATGATGCATGCCAAAATTGTTTCCAACTTTTCAATGCCTAATAAACCACAAGGATTTTAAAGTGTTCTCCTTCTTTACTCAATAGGTAAAAATGGCAGATGAAGTGCTTTATTTTGTGCTATTTAAATTTAGAATAAGAGATATTAGGTAGAGGAATTCTGCATTGCAGGCAATGTTCTTGAAAGAAAGAAAGAAATGACATTTTATTTGGAATGGAAATTATCTCCACCCTACATTTAACACAGGGTTGTTAGCTACTTAAGTTGAAAAGTGGGAGTGAATATACACAGCAACTACTCCGTTGTGTGATTGGAAATGTTTACAGATTGAGTTTGTCCTACTGTGAGGGAACTCCCTCTGGTTGTGTGCAAACTGTTAATCATGGTGTTTTATTAATGTAGGAACACAGCACTAGGGACACTGATCATGTGTTGCTTTGTCTCCAGTTACACAGAAAACCCTTCAATACTTGCTATGGTTTATAACTGTATTCAGTATGATCATGGGCCTTACAGCTTCCAAATTATCTTTAATACACAATTTAGATAGGAAACTGAATTTGAGAAGCCTAAACTTAGTGATTAAGTGGGGGATTGTGTGTGTGGCGTTTGTTGCTTTCGGTTTGTAAATTAAACCCTAACACAGTTGTGACTGTCTTTGTTCCCCTTGGCTATTCAAGGCTTCTGTGTGCTGGGCACTTGAGCTAATGAAAAAATGTCTCCTTCAGTTGTTATTTTGTCCACCTGGCCTTTCAGCAGAATAGAAAACTGGTGGAACAGTTTAATTCAAATGCAGACAAGGAGAGTAGCTGAGAGGAGCAGGAGATTGAATGAGGTGTGTGTTGAGGGAACAGGGGCAAGGAGTTCAGAGAAGAGGAATGAGGGGTAATTGGAAAGGGGAATATAGATAGAAAAAGCACAGAGTGATTTGCTTTTGTAGGCTTTGGGGTTCTTACAAGACCAGCTCATTTATTAGAATGTTTTTGTGTTTTCTAAGCCACTGGTTTCAGCTGAGCAGTGCATTTTGTACTCCATTTTCACTCTTATTTCACACCAAGAGGGAAGAAAGCAGATGGTTGAAATGTTGTTTCTCAGGCTGGTTTGTTCAGTCTCTGCTGATGAACTAAGTGATTATCAATAGGATTCTACAGAGAATTATTTTTATTTGGAGATATGTTTGTATTAAATGCTGAGGGAGGGAGTGGCATATTAAAAAAAGACTGATTTAAAAGTACATAGAGATCATAAAGATTCCAGAGTCAGATGTCTGCAGGGTTCATTCTTATAGCTGTGCATTACAAAACAGCTCGTCTTTACCTTTTTTTGCCTTTGTCTTCTTTCACTGGATGAAGTGAAAGACAGACTGTATTTCTAATTTATTTTTCCAATATTAACAGATTAAGATTCCAAAATCTCCTTTAAACTCCTTTTGATGCTGGATTTTAGAGCATCCTTAAACTGTATACTTTGTTTTCCTAATCAGAGAGTGTCAGACCCACAGATTACAGGTGACTGTGCCTTTACCTGCTGGTGTTTACATTGTCCTTCTGATAATTACAAGGAGAGCTGAAGCCTATTCCTTAAGTGCTGCTCAATATGGGAAAGAGGAAAGATGTTCAAAGATGAGTAGCAATTAGGCTTGCTTTACAGACTAGTTGCATGGATAAACAGCGTGGAACTTGAGATTTACACAGAAAAGGGACAGAAAATTTGTCTTTTAATGAAAATTAGGTCATTTCCTGGTGAAAATGGAGATTTGTTTCTTAATCATATTGTCATGCACTGTTACCTATGCCTTATGAAAATAAACCCATCCTTCAGTCTCCATTCATCAATGTGTGTTATTAGTGACTAATGTAATTTATTCTTTTTTACTGACTTTGTCTTTGCATTACAAACAGTTCCTCTGCCAGGCGAAGTGCTGAGGGATGCCAGACTTTCAATATAGAAACTCTCCTTTCGTTCTGTTTTGTATGTTCTCCCACTCTTCCTTTAAACAGAGCAAAAGACTACTTCTAGTCCAGTAGAAAAGTCAAGGAATTCATTTCTTCATCTGTGAGCGTACCATTTATGCTTTCATCCCAACACTGGAATGATTCCAGTAATTTTACAATATATTTTAGAAGCATGTAATATCACTTTGATGATAGCTGTTAGAAGTAGATATAAACTATCCTAGCTGTTCTATTTTTTCCTAAATCCTCCCCGAGCTGAACAGAACTGCTTTAAAGAAATGAAGTTATACTAAAAGTAAAAAGAAGTTTTATTTAGATTACATCCATTTTATCTCTTATTTAATTTGTCTTACACCTCACAATAAATGGTAATTTTATGCTTCTGAAGAAGAATAACACCAGACTACAACTTTACTCTCATTCCTCCGTAGTATTCAGAAGCAAGGCATGCTATAGTCTGGAAACAAAGCAAAAGAGTTTCTAAGGGTTTCCCTTTTTACAAACATTGCTCAGTGGACAGCACTCTGCACAGACTAGTCACAGGGGCTGTAGCTGTTTTCCAGAATATGTATTTAAGCAGTTGTCAAGAACAAGGCTTTAAAATACTGAGATTTACTCTCTACTTATGATGCTAAATGAGCAATCCATTTAAGTGTAAGCTGCTGGGGACCGAAACAGGAAAACACAGTTTCTGAAAAGTTTCTACTTCATAGGTCAGCATCTCTTCTTATTTTTAAGATCATTCACAGCCCTGTGTAGGAACTGATGGTTCTCCCCCAATTTGGGGATGCTATTTCATAAGCAGCTTTGGCAAAAATTACTGATCCAGCTCTGGACAGCAAAGGAAGCAGAGGATTTATGAGAAGCTACTTTTCTACCACTGTTCAGAGTTTCAGACAGAGAATCAAGATAGGAGAGAGCCCACAGATTGTAAAAGATAAGTTGAGTCTTGGAGAGATATTTTTTAAGAGGTGTGGAGGTCAGATGTTTGGATCCAGTAGGAAGTTGAAATCCAAGTGCGTTATTAGGGAATGAAGGCTTTCAGGTGGGAGAAGTTGGTGAAGACTGGAAAGTCTGAGGGAGTTGTGTCATCTCCTTTCTCCATGTTCTGTTTCTGTTGGGGAAGGGGATGCAGTGGGTGCCAAGGAGGTAATGCTCTGCATGTGGGTGCTAGCTCAGGCTCCTAGGAATGTGAGACTCCAGGCACGTGACGTGAGGAACCCTCATGGATGGCAGTGTGTGCAGAGCAGAATTCAGATCCAGGGAGAGAATTGCAGAGACTTCTTCCTTTTTCTCTCCTGCATTATGGATTCTAAGGCTGGCTTGAGGAGCCTGAAAATTGTGAGGAGCTCTGGGAGGACCAGCAATGTGGATTATGGTTTTTTGTGATTGGCTTAAAGGAAACATTTCTCCACTTGTCCTGCTGCTCATATAGCCTAACTACATGAGTGTGTGGTTTTTGTTTTTTTTTTTCATCTGTAACATTAAAAACAAAACAAAACAAAAAAAACCAAAGAGCTAGTATTTCCTTGAGATTCCTGGCTGCAGCAACAGATTCTGTTGAAGAGCCTGTAAACCACTGGCATTTATCATTTTGTTTTCATTAAAATGTTATTGCAAGAAAATACACTAAATTAATGCAGATGTAACTACGTTGGTGGGTACATATTTACTATTGGGATATTATTCCATTGCTCAGTTGCACCCAGGTATGTGGTGGTTGATTGAGTGTGTCCAGCAGTGTGCTATACCTGGGACCCAGGGAAATTATGCAAATATCCAGGTAAATAAAAGGAGGAAAAACTTAGATAAAGTAATTTTTATTTTTTTTTCTTCCAAACACTAACCATCTGTCACATCTCAAAATGTTTTTGTTAAATGACATTAGAATTAACTTTCTGATTATTTTACTTACTACTACTGTCAGTTGTTTTTTTTTTTTTTTTTAATATTCTCTGATAGCTGTGGTTGTAGGTAAAAACTGCATTAGAACAACCCCCATTTC
The DNA here is from genome assembly GCA_013400415.1 of Scytalopus superciliaris. NCBI lineage: Eukaryota > Metazoa > Chordata > Aves > Passeriformes > Rhinocryptidae > Scytalopus > Scytalopus superciliaris. Next base: position 1,602,473 of record VXBX01007795.1, read on the forward strand.
AGGAGACCCAGATGGGGAAAAGGCAAAGAATTTGAATCCTGAGAAGTTAATGGTAGGAGTAAAAGAAACTTGAGCTAATTTAAAGTATGCGTGTGAACTTCAAAGTTGTGCAACTGAAGAAGGCACTCCTTGTCAGAGCAGGAATTAAGCTCTACTTCTGTGGTATACAGTTATGCTACTTGAAAAATAATTTTCATATTTCAGCTGTGGGATTGAGGATCTTAAACTGTCACTCACTGCCAACCCGTTGATCTGCTGTCTCATAGCTCTTTCAAGCTCTTGAATTCCTTCTCTTGTTTAAATGATAAAAGGAGTTGTGCAATAATTGAGTTTATAGAAAGGGAACTGAAGTCAAATTTAGGCTACCTGCCTAAAGTACAACCACATTTTAGAAGATGGGGAGAAAAGAGCCTGAACATTTTAATGGTTTAAGAGGCTGTCAAGTATTAATTCCCAACTAGGTATTCTGATAGCCAAAAAAAAAAAAAAGAAAGAGAAAGGAGTCAGGCAACCCATGGGGCCATACTTTTTACTTTTAGAGATAATTAATAGTGTTTTGCCATCTCATCAGCCCTTCAACTCCTGTGCCTGGTGTTACATCATTTAGCCAGCTTGCACAGAAGGCAAACTTGTGTTCAGAATAGGTCATCCTCATTACTCTTGGCTGTCCATTTGCAGCAGCTAATGCAGCTATTGTGTTATAATAAAGCAAATAACACCCCCCCCTGCACTCCATCCAAAATGGCAGTGCAATTAAAGCTGTGCCATATGCCATTATTATTTTGAATCAGAAATCATAGTCACTGCACAATGTTTAAACAGAAGACTGTAAAATTATCTTGTGATATTGAGCAAGGCTGGCTGGCAGGCACGGCTCTCTGACCCATCTGGAGTGCTGCAGGCTCATGCAAGGCTGGATCCCACTGTTCCAATGAAAAATGGGACATGGAGAGTCCGGGAGTGAAGTGTGTGCACCGATGCATTCCTGTGAATGCAGGGACAGTCAGTATGAAGTATAGTAAAGGTGCATTACACAAGCAAGGAAGCATTCTGAGGGTAAAGATCAGAAAGGTTCAGAAACCTTTGGACTTCGAAAAGGCTCTTTTAGTTCTTTGTCCCTCTTTGGGATAGAGGTGGGATGGTAATATTTATTTACTTTTCTAAACAAATTCTTTTTTATGAGGGGATTGTTTTTATTCTTTAAGCAGCTGCCTTCTGTTGTTATCTTTAAGCTTGCCATGACCTAGGCAAGAACATTGGCTCCAAGTTAGTAAATGAGGAGATATTTTATCCTAAGACAAAAGAAGTTTAGCTTTTCTTCAACTCCTAGTGCAGTGGGTTAGAAATAGGCAACATCCAGTCCTCCTGGGATTGGGTTTTTGTTTTCTTTTTGCCAAGTATCACCACAGTAGCTTTCAACTAGGTCTTGTTTCTGCACTGGTTAGGCCTGATTGCTTTCTATGCTCCATAGAGAGCCCAAAACTCTTGTTCTCACTCTTGTGAGAAACACTCTTAATCTACCATAGAGGCAGGAGTGTTAGGGGAACTCCCCTTCATCTGGCGCTGTCCTGCATGGGTTAGAGCACCCCATTTCCTTACTCCATTGAGATTCCAGAGGGTAGGATGCCTTCCTCAGAATAGGCACCTGTGAGTCTCATCACACCAGATGTTGTATCTTGTATTTTCCATTTCTGCATTTTGTTTTCTGATTTTATTCTAAAATGTAAACATGTTTTTGAGAAGGTATTTATTGCCTCATTGTGTTTGGGGGACAGAGGGTAAAACCTCAGAGAAGCTTCACTGGAAGGCCAGATGTGTTGACACGTATGCTTCTGAAACTCTGAACTTGTAGAAGAAGGTGGCAATGGCTGAAAGGTAATCATGTACCTTGTTTAAGAAGAGATTTGAGAAGGGAAAGAACTCAGGTTCCATTCTCAAAATGTTGCTAAGTAAAGCAGCTGATGAGTTTTGCTCCTTTCTGTATTGTTGTGTTTCACAAGAGGAAGGAGATGTTGATTAATAGTGGGCCTGGAGCTGCTAAAGAAAAGGACCAGTGGGAAGAATATACATAGGGATATATTCTGGTTTTGTTGGGATGTGTGGAGTTGAATAGTGATGCTCAGCTTTAGTCCTTCAGTGCTGTAAACTGGCTTTACGTGTGCAGTCTGTGTTTGGGCTGAGCATTCTGACTGACTCACAGGGCTATTCCTAGGTTTTTATAGGTCTTGCACTTGATATTAGCCATATAGATGGCAAAATCTGTATAGTGGTATTTGTCTACACCTCTTTCCACTTCCCATGAGTTTCATTAGTGTTGGAAAAGCTTCCCATTTAAGCTGCTTGTCACACACTTGCTGGCAATGTTTATCTGATCTCGTACGTTAATTAGTACTGGCAGGAATAAGGAGGGTGCAGGAGAGGAGACATGACCCAAAAATGTGTGTAAGTTGTCTTCTCTCCTGAGATGGGTGTTCTTGAGAACTGTATCTTAATACCATCTGTGTCTAATGCCGTGGCATATCCCCAAAGTCAGTGGGTTCAAGCAGGAAGATTAACAATGATTATTTCACCACTACAATAGGAATTTCTGGTTATCTAACAGCTTTTACTTCCTGTATTAACATTCTATTTTAGCATCTGTTTGGTTCATTACAGTTCTCCCTTAAAACCATGAATGCTGTAGCCATAGCCATCATTTTGTCAGTGCTTTTGGAAAGGCAGGTTTACCCTGTCTGATACTCTCTGCTTGAGCACTGAGGAGTTGATGGCCTCAAATTATGAGATCCACTGATGCTGCATCCAAAAGAAAGAAAATTCTAAAAAAAAAAA
>VXBX01007795.1:1605320-1634802 GCA_013400415.1 Scytalopus superciliaris
TAAAAAAAAAAAAAAAAAAAAAAAAAAAAGGTTAATACTGAGCAGACATTAGTTGTAGAAAGGCATCAGGGATTCAATAGAGCAATGTATTATCATGAGGTGTAAAAAATATAATCAAATATGATACAAACCAGCTTTTTATAGAGCTTTTACTATTGTTTCTATTATAATGTAGCTCCTCCAAAACTATACAGAACAAACCCAACACATGGAAAAGATCAATATTGTGCAAAAGCTGTTTCTGTCCTCATCAGAACAAAAATCATTTCCACAGCCTTTGCTGAATGAATATCTAAGGGATTCCATCTTACAAATGGTTCTGCTCATATGCCATCTCTCTAGTCTCTTAGACAAAGCTGGAGACTCCATGGCTTCAGCCTTAGGGGTTTGGTAATTTAAAAATCGTTTGTGGCATTTCACTTTTGAGATGAGAAGCATTTTTATATCTGTTAGTTAGACTTTCAGGCCTGTTTTCCTTTTTTTTTTTTTTTTCCCCCCAAAAATCTTTTTTTTGTCTTAGCTGTACTACATGAAAGAATTGATGTAGGTAATAAACCTGACCTAGTTCTAATCTTAAAAACTGCAACTGACAGTAACTGGTTAGGGAGTTTGATCTCCTGTGAACTAATCAAGACTTAGGTGGTAGCCTCTCTGGGAAAAAGGTGGTATCATAAAAATTCCTCAACAGGTAACTTGATAAATTGGAATGAAAAGTCATAAGAAAAATGTCAGCAGAAATGCTTTCTTAGATCACAGCAAAGTGATACCTTTCTGACAAACACAAAGACACACAGTGGAAATACATCAGAGGCACAAGTATCTTTCTGTTTCTTAGTGAAAGACAGAAATAATTATCAGCTTCAAATTATCAGTGATCCAGAAGGGAATGTATAGGTGTTAGTCTTGCAGTTCTTATTGAGCAGGAGGAGGGGCATTTCAGCTCACAACATACTCAATGACTAAAGCTCACATCAAGAATGAAGATAGTTTAATTGGCAAGTTTCAACACCTGACACATCCTTTCTAAAACAGGAAGAGCTGCTGGAATGAAAGCACTACTGTCATTTATAAGGAGTTCACCTGCTAACTATATTGACCAGTGAACTAAGAAGCTCCCTGTCTTGTCTGTTGAATTATGATTAAAAGTGAAACATAGAACTCCAGAGATAAAAAGCAATATGTAATATTGACATTGGAGATGCACGTCAGTTTCTTAGTGCACAGAACCCCAGCAGTCAAACAGTGCAGCCTGAAGCAGTTATTAAAGGAGTAGAGGAAGTATTTGCATGTTTGGGGACTGAAATAGTTGTGGTGTACTGTACCATGATGCTGACCCTGCTAATGCTTTTATACACAGATGGCTTGCATTGCTCCAAAGCAGACTTATTCAAATAGGCATATCACACTTTGCAAGGTTGGAGGCACAGTGCTGATGGCCTTTGGGCTAAGGCCATGTCTGCCTCTGGAAAAGGCTGCACATATTCCAAATAGGCAGAAGAAGGCTTGGTTGTGGGGCTACAAGAGAAGGTGTTTCTGCTTCTCTGCCTTCCTGAGCATACAGGGAGTGGAGAGGATACAGTGCCAGTGTTTTGCATGCCTGAGTGAATAAAGATGCCTTTCTGTGTCATCTCACATACACTGCACCCAGTGAATGTGCTGGATATGAGCAAAGCAGCAGTTGCAGGGCTGTGGCAGATTTCTTCCACTATGCAGGAGAACTATAGAGTCATTATGCCTAATTAAAAAAAGAAAAAATAAAATTAACCTCTGTAGTCTGAGACTATTCATGCTTTCCCTGGCCTACTGATGAGAAGGGGGCAACTCCAGCTTAGCTCCTGTCTCATGTTTTACATATGGTTTAGTTTGAACATCAAGTTCATACAGTTTTGGCGAAAATTATAATGGTATGAACTTCTGAATTTTGGACAAGTTTGTTAATGGAAAAAGTATACTTAGATGTTTTCTTCCTAAGATTTGTGAATGGTGTAATAAACATCTAGATGCCTGCAACATGTGGGCCTTATCTGCAGCTCAGTGTAATCACAGAACATACTACCATTGGCTCCGGCACTCCTGAAGCAGACCTGGTGTCATCACTGGGCAAGAGCACAGCTTCCATGGTTCTGCTTTTCTTGTCCTTTTCAGAGAAGTTACAGCTAATGCCATGAAGTACAACACCTTTGCTTAGTGTATATTCCACAAACCACAAGAAAATTAAGGATAAATATCACAAATTTGGTATTGAAGACTTCTGTCTTATCAAGTCTCATGACTTTTTTCTGCCCTGAAATATATGGCAGACCAAAAGTTAGAGTGAATACATTCATTCTCTGTGTGGCATTTATTTATGCAATAATGCACACAAAGCAATCTTTAACTATGACTGTATAGGATATCAAGTTATCTTTAATTATCACTACAGAATGGTTGCAAAATCAAATACTGTTGGCAATCAACATTCATTATACAATAGCATGATTGCATCTGTTCATATTACCAGATAAGCAGGGAAAATCAAAACAGCGTCTGATACATCCACTAAAACTGTCTGAGCAAAATATTGTATCTAACTCTCTTAATATCTCTCACTGACTTTCATCTGATTAAGGTCCAAAGATACATAACCACAGATGTAAATTTTCTAGTGCCTCAGAAATTTAATACTGTTATATTTCAACAGACTGGATAGTTGGAACCGTACTGGAGCTGACGTGATTATAGGCACAGTATAAACTTATGATAGAGAGCTGTCTAAATCTCTGAGGCCGCAGGTGCAGGATTATAGCAAACCCCATTGAAACATGGAGCATTCTGCCTAAATGCGTGAGTACAAAATTAATTAGGCAGTTGATCACATAATAAAAATATGATGGATAGTCTAATGGAAACTACCAGCTCAAAGTCAATAACAAACTTGATTCTTTTATTAGATGCAGCTGATGTTCAGTTCCACTATTTACAGGATTTCGTGCTTAATAGAAGACTTAAAAACAAGATTTTTTTTTTTTTCCTTAAATGAGAATTCAGTGTATTTATCTCCGTTGGAAACTATAATGTGTAAGCAATGTAGAATTTGTAGATAGACATATCTGCAAGTAAATCTCTAAGATACTTGGCTGAAAAGCACATCAAAGCACACTGAAATAATGAGACAGGCTCCAGCTGTTGGATTCCAACAGCTTTTGATTTGTGCTCTAGTAGAAGCTCCAGGTTTTGATTCTCTGTTGATTATTTCCATGGTACTGGAGATGATTTGTGCATTATTTAAAAAATAGGCAGTAGATAGCAAACAAGGGCAAGTTTGCAAACTGCATCTGAAAGGACATTTTGCTCCCTGATAGGAGTTATTGCTTTCTATTCCTGTGCTCTCTGTAACCAGCTGCCCTGGTTAAAAAAAAGACCCTTTAAAATACATATGTAAAAGATTTTTTGAAAATAATAGGTAGGGTTATCAGAAAATAGTGTGAGCAAAAAATCCAGGGATGTCTGTTCAGGCAGCTTTGCTACTTTTTGTGTGGAGAGACTATTGTGGAAATTTTTTACAGAGCTTTTTCAGAGTATGTCTTACCATGAAGGTTTATACTGTCAAGGAATTATTACCAGTAAAAAGCAAGTGCCTTTAAAGAACTTTAGAAGACTTATGGAGCGACATGAGTTTAGACTCAAATACATTCATCATATTGCTGTGTGAATGTACTGATGGCACTGTGCAGATAAGTGTCTTGCTCTGGAAGGAATTCCAAAAACTCCATTTCTGAACTGCAGTCTCCCTGATTTTTCTTTAGAATGACAGAGCAAAAATTAGGACAATTCAGGGAAAATGTTGTATTCCAGTTCTTTCATGTTTACACCTGTTTCTGCTCTGCATTGTAGTTTATATTTTGGTGATGCATTACACTGAGGCTGTTCTTTGTAACCAGAATGACAGATTTCAGCCAGCTCTTCTAGAAAACATTTGTGTAATAATTTCCCATGATCTTTTAAAGTTTCCTTTTTTTGTGGTGCAGTTCAGAATGATAATTGGATAGCTACAGGTATGAGTGCTTGGTTAGTTCTCTGCAGTTTAACCAAAGCCTGTGATCTCAAAAAGGTATTAAAAGAAGAAACAAATCCTTTGGCTTTAATGTAACCTGGTGTTTCTGTTGAAATGGATTTCTTATTAGACCAGGTTTTCTCATAGGTTTTGAACTTTACTTACAAGATGATATCACAGTAGGCAAACTACAAATGCTATTTAACAGTAGGACATGGCTATATTTGCCATGCTTGTCTCGAGCATTCCCTTCAGAACAAGTCCATTGTAATTTCAGTATGAGATGTAGAAGTGCAAGCACATGTCTCAGTGAATCTTGCATTACCCATAGCAGTCTGAAATACCTTTCATTTCAGGGATTGAAAGTGTTCACCATCACCTTTTATTTCATTCGCTGGGAGCAGTTTGATATGTGGAGTTTGAATCTGATCAGTCTAAGCATACTGTTTAGTCCAGGCATCCCATGCCCTGTCTGTGTGCCAGCTGCTATCCAGGCTGTATTATTCTCAGGGTATTGTCTGACTGTGTATTAAAAAAAGTTGCCTGCTGAAATATTTTTGTGTGGAGGTCTGACTGAAGCCTACGTGGAAGGGAAATATTGCATTGATCTTGGATAGATGGTTCCTTCATTTCTATTGTGTTTAGAAGTGCACAAGACTTGAAATTCTAGAGTCCTGCTCAAGAATGAGTGACACAGAAGTATGTGCTTAAAACCTTGGGAAAACTTGAAAATAAAAGTTGCATGGAGGTTAGAGCTAAGGAGGTGTTTTCAAGGCTAGTAGATCAAAGCTTGGAACATACATCTGTTACAGATGTCTCTCTGCTTTGAGATGTGTTTAAACAGTGTGTTGTACATATGTTAATCACATTAAAGAGATGAAGATGAAATTTATACCTTCTAATCTTAATATTCCTTAGTTTCCATGTGTGATGATTATTTATTATTACGTTTGCTTCTAAATGTTTGACTTAAGTATCCCATAAAGAAGGCTTCATTTGAAGCAGGGCTTGTCTGTTTGCAGTTTTATTAATTTTTCTTCTTTTAATCTTTGTAATATTACCGTTTCCCTCTGAAATGTAAATTGTGGTGAGGCTAAGAAGGTGATGAAGTAACATCATATGCCGTTTAGTCAGTTTCAGCCAGTTATCTTCAATTTACTTGACATGATCTACTGCTGAGTAACACTTTGAAGGTAAACTTTTACTTGCATGTTTGCAAATTCATCTGGAAATTTTAAGAAACTGATTTCTAAATATTTACGAGGGTATGGGTGACTCGGGAGACAAGAAATAGGAGGCATAGGTTACATGTTACAGTTCTTTGGAGTTGTTCTCTGACAACGGCATGGCTTGCTCTGGCTTTTTTCCTTTTTCCTGTGGTAGAAACCAAGTGTTTCCAGGCTGCCACTACCCAGTGCAGCAAACTTTGGTTTAGTTTAGGTAAAAGCCAGTGCTTCCCTCTTTCACTCAGGTTAATAGTGTGGCTGAGCAGAATCATCCCATTGCATACAGTTGCATCGTTTCCTTACGTACAAGTTGGAAAAGAAAGATCCTTCAAAGCAGATTCTCAGCAACGTTATGAGTAAAAACACAGCTACTGAGAAGTAGATCAAACTTATCCCTCTGTGTCATTATTGGATCATTTGACATCCCTGGCCAAGGACACCAGAAGCCATTGAGAGTGTTCAAACAGTTGGCACAGTCTTCATGACAAGGAGGATCTGTCAGAACAACTTACAGCTCACAAATGTGTCTTTTAACTAGCATTAAATTAGAAAGAAAGAAAAAATAAGTTTCAGGTTTAGATTCCTGTTTTTAAGGGTTCAAACTGATCTGCTGGGCACTTGGAATTCAAGTTCACTTGAAAGAAATGGATTACCTCTAAGTTGCATTGACAGCTTATGCAGGAAGCAGCAGTGCCCTGCACACTTGTCAATAGCTGTGTGCGAAGCCCATTTTGGCACCAACAGTCACCAGAATGGATTTCTAAGCATCATGAAATTGCACTAAATATTAATATTCAAATAATGAATATGCTTTTGAAATATGCCTGCTGAACACTTTGAAGGCTAATCTAGGTATACATTTTGGTTTTCTAAACTAATTTTCAGTTTGATATTTGCAGATGTAGTTTGTCACTTCCATACACTGTACATGATAAATGTAGTAGCTATGATAAAAGTGACTAAAACATTAAGGTACATGCCATCTCAGAATACAGTAAATGCAATGTGAAGTAATGAATACATAGTCAAACAGTCTAGCAACAGAATGTCATTTTCAAGATCAAGGTATTCATCAGGAGAAATCAAAACAAAGCAAATGACTGTGCTAGTTAAATAGGAAAGCAATAAACTATTTTTATTTAAAAAGCTGAATTAATCAGATGCATTTTTAATAATTGAAAGCAACAAGTCTGTGAATATTCGTGTTCTCAAAGTGGTTAACTAGTCAGTAACATTGGCCACAATACTCCCATTTTAAAACTGACCTTTAAAAGATGCTCTATAAAATTAAATTTTAATGAATGGTAATAAACAGTGATAGTTTCCATAGGAGGAAATGCAGTACTAGCCTGAAGCTTTTGCTGTGTGCCATCAGCTTCAGTACTGTGCTGTGTATTGTCTTCTGTTGTTTTCAAGTAAGGGAGTTATGATGATATTAAAGCACTTTAAAGAAATGAAAATACATTTAATATTTAGTTCAAGCTATCTTCTTGGCTGAACAATGGTGTTCCTATTGCTTTCATGATGTTTTTTTCTGAGAAGCACTTATGGGTTTGGTCTTTTTTTAATAGGACGTTATGTCATTTCAAGATTTTTACATTTCCCTATTCAGTTCCTACATTGAATAAGAATTGGGTAGCTGAAGGATAATGTCAGATGAGCAGTATGAAAAGATAGGTGTGTACCTCTGAGAAAGACTTCTACTGGCTTTTCCAAAAGAAAAGAAACTTAAAAGATAGTGACCCTTCAAGGATTAAAAAAACCCCAAGTTGTTTCCTGAGGGGCATGAGAGCAGAAGGGAAGCAAAGAGAGAGGAGGGGAAAGGAGTGGCAACTTGCATCATTAAACTGGTAAATGGTATTACAATACCAGCCTCCCTACTATCAGCAATGATTGGAATTAATCCAAGAATTCAGAATGGATCTGTAAATGTGTCTTCAGTTGTAGCCTTTGGCATAGATTTATATTCTCAGTCCCTTGGGCACTGAATTTCATTTCCCCATTTGCTAAATGAGAACAATTTATCCTAAATCAACGATAATCAGAGTAAACACTATTATTAATTTATTGTTTCCAGACTAGAAAAAAACAGTAAAATGAAGCTCTCTTCTTTTATCAGTGCTTTCCCTACCCCTTTTGCCCTGAGGATCCTATTAGCAGAAAGCTGAGCAACTCTGTTTCATCAGAAATAAATTATGCCTCACTTTTTTAATGTAACTACTGAAGGGTTGTAAAGATTAGAAATACGTTTGAACCCACTATCACTTGATGTTATTTTCCTTGATGTTCTGAGCTTCTTTAGGGGAATGAAACATGTTCTTCTGAAAGCCAAGAGCAGAGTTTCTTTAAAAGAACACCAGCACAGATTTTGGTTGATGTACAAAATAATTCAGAATGTGTACAGCAACATTTAAAGTCATGTATAGGCAGTCTGAAAGAGAGCTGTCATCGTTCCTGGCACGTGTAAGAGGCAGAATGTTTGTGGGGCAAATAGGTGGCAGAACTAGTCACCCTCGTTTTTTAAATGATTAGAACACTGTAATTCCCCAGAAACAGTTGGCTAATTCTCACTTTGTGCACAAAGGAGCTAAGGATGAAAAAGCACCTTTAATTAATAAACACTGCTGGCACTACTTTGGTAACAAGCTGCTGTAAATGAAACTCTTAATTGCCTCAGAACAGAGCATTGTATACAAATTCATGTTATTCTTTAAGTGCTCTTCTTTGTTGTTGCTATTTTACATTTTTATAGGAAATAGAAGTAGCTTTGCCAGCCTCCTTGTCACTGAAAGCAGTTCCTGTCAGGTCTCCATTTGTGGGGATCACTGAGGTTAAAAAGTAACCTGAAACATTCCCTCATTGTAGCTTGGATAGACAGTTCTTAGTGCAGTCAAAATCCAAGATAAATTAAGCTGTGTATGAAGTTTCTGTTCTGCTTGAAATTCTGCAGTGAAATTGTATGATAAAAAAAATAATTTTAAAAGTATTGATTTTCAAAATAAATATGTAAGAAAAATGTGTATGATGTGGCCCAAACTGTAAGAAAATATTTTGGACTCATCTATAAAGCTATGTGAATGCTTTATTTTTCCCCTGTGTTCTGTGATTTTATTTTATTTATTTTTTCAATGTAGTCTTCAAATTCATTGCTTTTGGCTGTAACTGTCAAAGACTCTCAGTTAGGCAGGAGTTGCATCTTCTATGCTGGTGAAGAAGACACCAGAGAAAAATAACTGACATCAGAGTATTTCAAATAGGTGCAGTGATAATCCACTGGTTTTTTGATTCGTTGAGCTCTTATTTCCATTATTGGAGGAAAAAGAACTGTAGCTTGCTGTAATTTGTGGGGCAAACCTGCATTGAGACAATTAGGAAAGACATGCAGGTCAATCTGTGCTTAAGGTTTGGAGAGAGAGTAAAGAGGATGGTGAGAAGCAGACGTTTCTTACATAGAGAAGTTCAAATTCATTGCAGTGATTTAGGATATAGAGAAACTTTTAGCAAGTTGTAGAACATTTTTCAACTTTTTTTTACTATGTCATCTTTAAATGCTTGTGGAAAGTGCTGAGTTTGGGGTGCTTACACCAACTTAAACCTGACAGTGACACCTAAAATAAGCATTCCTGTTTTCTTCTTTTTTAGAATTACTGCGTGAGTGAATAGTCACCAGTCTCGAAGAGAGCAGAAGACTGGTAAGTAGTAACAAATGTATTTGTTAATCTACACTGCAGAATTGTGAAGGAAAACATGTTTGGAATTGTTGTACTTGCTGGGTGTGATGGTCTAACCAGTTCCACAAAAATTATTATTGCTGCTTAGCATAATGCCTTTGGGACGCACTCAGTGCACACACAGGTGTGAGGATTCAGGGTTATTTGGTTGGGGATTTTTTCAGTGTGGAGATTGGTTTTAGTTGCAAAATGGATTATGAAGTTCAGCCTTTGCAGAAAGAGACACTTACACTTAGTAATAACAGACTGATGCATCAGTTTATAAGGGGATCAACAAGTATAAAGATGTAGCACCATTGATTTTTTCCGAACTAGTGGGTGAAACTTAATTAAAAAAGAGAACAGAACTTAAAGACACTTTCAATTTAAATTTATTGGCTGAGATTATGAATGTTCTTCTGGCACAGAAGACATCCTTGCCAGCCAAGAGATCCAGTGGCTTGCTGTTTGTAGATGTCACCCATTAACAGTGTTTTCCAGTAACAGAACTTGACGGTGGAGATCTGGGATCCCAGGCAAATCCCCACCTCTGGCACTTCTCTTTAGGTGCTACCTAATTGCTCCAAAGTCAGCCCACAGATTCAGGGAGTACTGCTCATTTCTGTTCCAAATGAAGGGCTTTGTACAAAGCAGAGCAGATGTAGCCACTCTGAATTCCCACAACAGATGGAATGAGGAGCTCTATTCCAGAATGTTCTGGAATGATTGAGTTATGACAGATTTGGCTTTAAATCCCTACTTTCAGGTAGGCACAAAGAAGCTTAAAAATTTATTCTCCAATCCTCTAGAAGTAGCTTTCTGACCCTTAGTGTTACAAGGTGAGATGAGTGCACCCTAGTGTTGGATAGATTGCTGTTTGTACAAACTATGTAATATTTGCTAATAAGGCGAAAATAAATGACTGTGACACTTGACACTCCAATAGTTAGAACACAAACATCTGGAATGTGAGAAAAGAGATGAAAAACTATTGAGGTCAAAACGTCATGACCTTTCTTTGCCTTTGGGAAACAGTTTGTTTAAAACACCCAGAAAGTGTGGGCATGTCCTTTGTCATGTTTATTATTCTGTGCCTTTGAAGTTCATTTTTTATTTTTTCTTCCCCAATGGTTCTAAAACTTAATATGGTAGTGTGATAGCTCCTGAAAGCATGATCTGTCATATTCAAAATTTGATTAAAAGGAAAAGCTACACAAATGGATATGGAAAGGAACACATGAGTATCTTATGAGAAATATCTTAGGTGCAATTTCAAGGTCAACACTGTGAGTCCGTGCTGCAGTCAGAATGGCAGCTTTGGTTTCCTCACCTCTGGCCCCATATTCCTTCTCCCTACTTATACTGGCAAATGCAAGGGTGTAGTAGCCCAGTGAGAAGAGGAAAAGAAAAGATGGCCAAAACCCCAAAAGCCTACACCCCCTCCACCCCCACTATTCCCAAGACAATGCTGTCACTTAGAAACCATAAGAACACCTTTCCCTTGCAGAGCAGGTCTGAGTGTGATGTTGCTATGCAGTTTTGTGGGCAGTATTGCCAGTGCAAGGGGGATGAGCAGATCAGCAGTGGCTTTGGGGACTCTGAGAACAACTGGAGATATTGTGGAACTGCTCCTGAAATTGCTCTGAAGGCACAAAAATCCAGAGAACTTTTCCAGGAGTTAGAATAAATGTTGTCTTGTGGTATGTGTTAGTTCACAAGCTTCTGTGATTCAGCTTCCTATAAGATACAATTTTAGTTTTATCTTTAATCAGCAGTAGATACAACTGGTATAAACTGTGATCTCTTTGATGAGTGGCACTTAGTAAGTACTGCAGATATCATTAGACGCAATTTCACCCAATCAGCCATCTCTTAAGGTAAGTTAATGTCATAAAAGTGAATTGAGATTTCTAATAATCCTCACAATTACTGTTTGTAAGCAGAATTTAAAAAGTACAGTTCAGATACTCTATTAACACTGCACATTTGACTTGCACTTTGGACATCTAATGTCTGATACTTATGTTTAAGTATATTTACATATAAGGAAACATCACAATGATAATACAAATGCTTCTTCTGAACAAGTCCAGAAGCAGCACAAAACTCCAAGAACTGTGTATTTGAAAATAAATACTCAAAGTGATGATTACAAACTGCATGCTGGTGCATAGCAGGGAAAAGTTTGCAATCCAGAAAATGTTCAGAACCATTTGTTATTCAAGGTCATCACAGTAAAGATACCAAGTAAATTTCAGAGTTATCTTTAAGATTATTAGGAGTACTGGAAAATCAAGCCCTGACATTATCTATGTAAGGAATAAATATGGTTAAATATGAGCCTAGACAGGTTTGTGACAGATAGTTCTTATTTAAGATCATTTTTCATTAAATAACTCTTCTGTTGATCCATGAATCAAAGATAAACTGAGGAAAAAAAATATATACATGTATATTACAGAATATTTGCCTTTACTTCAGTCCATGAAAAGTAGGAATCTAAAAAAGAAGCATTCTGGGAATTACTAAAAGAAACACTCCAGGAATTATCTGCCTTACAAATTACTATAGTCTAAAGGAGTAGTTAAAAAATTCATTCAAATTAAAGGAAGAAAAGGGAAATACAGTATTTTTTAAAGAAAAATCTTATTTTGTGACTGCATCTCTTATTGAGGTGTTTTTTCCTAGTATAGTCAATAGCAATATGCATATATTACTAATATACATTTTTTTGTTTTAATAATTAGTTGATATGACACATCAAACTCCTGAGGAGTTCTGTCATCAAGAATTTTTAAATATAAGAGCCACAGCTGTTTACAGCTGAATCATTCAATATGTATCTCAATCAAGTTTCAGTAAAATGGTGGTGATAAAATTGTAAACTGAAAGAAGAGTATTTGAGTTTAAAGAATGTATTGGAATAACCTAAACAAATTAATGCTACACCATCACAGGCAACACTTGTGATGAGTGTGGGCAGAACGGTTTCATTGTGTGAAGTTGTACATCCAGGTAATAAATGCATGGAAAATATTCCTTTTAAAGAACTGTGACTGATGTTGCTTATAACAGAGAGCATAAAGAAAAAGTGATTCATGAAACAACGTTCACTACAATTATAAATCAAAATAAGAGATGCATTAAAAATCTGCAGAACCTTGTCTGGAAGTCACATACTGTACAGGAATGTCTTCCCTTCAGTTTCTGAGCAGAGGGTTTCCATTAGTTACAGTAGAGTTACAGGATGTTAAATATCCAACAGAAATGTTCCATTGTCCTTCTGCTGAAGAAGTTTCCCTGGGATAGGAAATAGATTTATGGTTTCAAAGGGAGGATGGAGTGTAGTGTGTATTTTTATGAGGTGCAGCAATTTAGGTGTCCACAGCCTTAGGTTGGAGATGTCACTCTTGTTTAGTTCAAGTTGGGCAGCTGTTGGAAGGCAAATGAAAATGCAAGCTGAAGGGGAATCAGTATGTACCAAACAGAACAAACATAGAATATTGGTAAAAAGATTATGAAAACACAGTAGTATATCAAGTTTGGTTTTCAGTCCTTGCTACTCAAAATAATTTCA
Source organism: Scytalopus superciliaris (assembly GCA_013400415.1). NCBI lineage: Eukaryota > Metazoa > Chordata > Aves > Passeriformes > Rhinocryptidae > Scytalopus > Scytalopus superciliaris. Next base: position 1,617,867 of record VXBX01007795.1, read on the forward strand.
GGGAATTAAGATAACCTGTGAATAAAGAATTCTTATTGTTGCTATGGCACCATCTCAGCAACAGTTCAGGATCTGGTCTTGCTTCCTAAATGATACAATCAGTTGATCAATTGAATATATACCCCAAAAAAAAATCTACCCACAAGAGTTTAATCTGTGTACAGACATGACATTTTATTGCTACCATGTTTAATACCAGGGAAATTTTGGTGTTTACATGGGTTTTAAAGACATTTGCCACAAAACAGTCTTAATGCTATGGATTCTTAGTCTTTAAGTAATGGTCAAGTTTATTTACCTTGTATGTAGAGCCTTTAAATACACAGTTTTAGAGTGCTAAGGTAATTGAAACAGTTTACTATTCACTCTTGACATAAAAAAATAATTCTGTCAGTTTGGGAATTCTTTCCCAATAGCTTTTTTCACACAAACTGGTCATTTCTAGGAGTTGATTTTTCTGTGTAAAAGCCAGAGCAGGGAATGAAGGACAGAAAGGGAAATGGGCTTGAAGGAAAGAGGATTCTATCCTAGCCAACTGTACTGTGCATGACAAGGGCATGATAGCTCATCATGGCAAGGAGTTAGAGAAAAGTAGAGTCATTTAGTATAATCATATATTTAGAGAAACACAATAAGTAAAAGGACTAATGAATTCAGGTAATGTGGTTTGTCTCCTGTGCTTGTCAGGGCCCTGTAACTGAATAAGCATTATTTTGCTGTGTGGTAATAACACATCTTCTCCTTTCTGCTTTCTGTCTTAACTATTCTAAACTCCACACTCATCAGGTCAAAAGCTAATGCATATTGTGTGTGTGAACAGTAACCTATTACAATGAGTGTATTTATCTTAGTTGCTTAAATAGCTCCAGTGCCATCATCGCTGGTGACTTTTGGCACTTGTAGTGTAACCACTACATAATAACAGCCATAGAATTTGGTGTATATATAACCTAAATATGTCTTCTGTATATCTGATAGCTGAGATTAATAGCATGCTTTTCTTGGAAATAGTTTTGCTGAAACTATACTGTCATTTGAGTACTGTATTTGCATTCATATTATTTTCTATAATCTAAACACTTTCTGTAGAAAGGAGGTGTGGGGGTGCTCTTTGTCAGCAACATTGAGGAGCATTGCTGAGAGAATCCCCTCCTATTCCAACTTCTCAGTAGAAAATAACTTTTTACATTAGATCTAACAGTCAAAATGGAACAGTTTCAAAATTTCTTGTAAAATTGAGTACTAAATACCGGAAAACTCAATCTGTCAGCTAAACAAGCTTTTACAGCATATTTCTTAAAAATGCAAAGGGTTACTTTAGAGTTTGGAGTATGAGCACAAGATCCAGATTCTACGGTTAAGGACATGGTTTCTCTCAAAAGCTTCTTCAGAACAGTTCTAACACTTTCTGTCTGGCAAGAAATGTAATGAGCAACCTAGGTGTACTTAAAGTTTTCTCCTCTAAACCTGAGCACAACCAAGGAATTATAGTGAAATGGAACTGAGTTTTTTGAACTTTTTCCTTGTTCTGTTAGTGCAAGCTCAAAATGTTTGAGAGAATACAAACATGTTTCATCTCCAGTTTCATTCAATCTGTTTTCACTTTCTTGACAATTCAATATGGATATTTGAGAATTTTTTAACATCACCTCTTCTTTCCTTTTTAACTCTCCCTTTCTCTCCAACTGTGCTCACTTATTTTATATATATCATTTCACACTCAGATTTTTCACCTTCTCCACTGGGAAAAATATGCTCCTAAGGCTGATGTTCTCTTTCTGAAACTTGCTTTTCTTTCAGCTCTGTTTCCCTGTGGGGGCTAAAATAAGGGAAACGTAGAAAGCTGAACTGGAAAATTTAGGATTTTTACTACTGCTACATAACAAAATGTTTGACACAGGTAGGGAGACATTCACATTCTGTTTTTCTCTAAAAAGAAAGCTGTCACCTAATCTTCTCTTTGGGGGGAAAAAAAGAAATAATTTTTTTCTTTTTTAGAAGAGAATGTTTAATAATAAGAATTTTTTTTTCTCCATGATTACAGTGTGTAAGAAGTGGTTGGACCAATGTTCTGATTTAGTGTGAAAAATCTGCTCTTAAACTAGATTTATACCTCAGCATTTAAACCAACTCCATTATGATTTTGCACTGCAACTTTTGAGGTAACGTAGGCCACAGCTACTAGTTCACGTTGGATGGAATTAATCTTCACACTGTTAATGTCTTTTTTTACCTTTGCTATGTAAATTTGTTTGTATCTCATTGAATACTTTTGGGAATATAAATGCTAAAACTTAAACCAGGAGTCTACTACTCCAAATATATTGGTATATACACAGATTCATTACTGTCACAAATAAATTATTTTTCTGGATTTTCAAGTTGAGAAAGAAAAAGGGTTTTCAGATTAAGGAGAAAACAAAATACAACTCCTGCTGTGATATCCTTTGCCTTTTGCATGAAGTCTTCCCTAGTTTAATCAGAAAAGATCTTACTAAGCATCCTGTGCATGCAAAGTGACACCTTCTACAAAAAAAAAAAAGAGTGGAAGCAAAACCTCCTCCTTGTTCCAAATTCCCATGCCTGTTCCTGTTATCTCTTGACCTTTCCTCAGTTCTTTGTCTCCATATCCTTTCTCTGGTGTTTTCTAGCAAAGTAACCAGCAGAGATTTGGATTTCCATTCCAAATCTAAGGGAAGGAGTAGAGGAAGGCAGAGCAGAGTCATCTCTGTGACGCTGTTTTAGGACGGGAGCAGGAACCAGTGCAGCATTAGCAGCAGCACATGTGTGCCAGTGTCCTGCTCAGCCGTTACAGGCCCCAGGTTCATGTAATTTTTGGTTGTAGTCACCACATTTACCTTCCTTAAGTATTAGTTGTTGAAACTAAATGTACTGTAGAACTTCTGCAGCTTCTTTGGAGTACAGCACCTAGGTACCTTATGGAAACACGAAGTTGAAAAGTATGATTCTGGAGTTGTTTATTCAAGCAAGTCCTTGCCTGTTGGCCACAATGAATCCACAGGTTGGTTGTACTCCTACACAGGTACCCCTTTGCACTTGCTGTGCATTGTCTGTGAAGTGCAGGTCCTTACTGAACTGTTATCCAATGTAGCTTATCCCAAGTGGTGGTCATCAGATCTAAGTGTTTGCTCTGAAAATTAAACCCAGACTAGTACTTAGAGCTTGGTGACTTTTGACAGAGATTGGGCTTCAAGCAAACACTTCCACAGGAAATTTCAGACTCTTTGGTTGGTCATTGCTGCTGGTGATTTCAGGATTAACAGTAGACATGACTAACTCACTGAGATGTTCTCAGTGACAAAGATGACCATCTCTCTGCAATAGCACCTGATCCAGTACCTGTGCATTGAAGACCCGTCATTTCAGACATACAAAGTGGCAGATGGGCTCATGAGGCATTGGCAAATCACCTACCCTTCAGGTAGGCCTGTCTGTGTGACCATTTCATAATACCCAAAGTTCTAACATATTTAGTGCCAGTATAAGACTGTTTGCATGCAGTTTCCCTCCCTCTTTGGTTTATTCCCTCTAATCAGCTTACTGCAGCATACGCATAATTTCTCTAGACAATGTATTACCTCCTCTAGGTATTCTGCCTGATTTCAGATCTTTCTATTGCACACAGGGTGTTCCTGGTCCTTACCATCCATAATACATTGTAACCATAGATACCAGGCACAATTCAAACAGGAATCTAAAAGGCTCCACATTTTCTTTTGTAAATATTTTGATGAAAAGAGTGATTATATTTCAGATCAAGGCTTCAACAGAATATTAGTTAAAAACATTGATTAAGAGAATTAAAAGTATGTGCTCAGCAGTGTGTATCCCTAAGAGTAGAGGATGAAGTTGAATCTGAGATTCACAACTACTGCATGTCAGCATGAAGTGCTGCTGAAAGGTACTTAATTTTTATATTAGTGATCTCTCAAGGCCTGATCCAAAGTCACTTGCAATGAAGGTAAGACTTTAATTTGCCTTGGAACATAGACATTTTATAGTTTTAATTAATATATTCAAAATGTGTATTATGCAATTTGTAAGGGTATCAGGATGAATTCAAATGTAAATTATTATTATTATTATGATGTTCCAAGCCAGTCTTAGGCAACATCCACATCAACTACTCTGAGGGTATTCAGCTGCAGAAGTAGTTGAACTGTGGGGTTTTTTTTGAAGGGAAAAAAAATCCCATGCTTATAATGAAGTATTTTTAATTTAATATTGTCTTAACCTCATTAGGGAAATTTTTTACAAGTATTTTTTTAAAAGCAGAAGTTCTGTCTCTGTATATGGCTATTAAAATCATTATACATTTTTAGGAGTAAATAAATTTAGGAGAACAGAAATGCATAATGCAGCACCCTTTTATCAAGGGCATATACCACGCACCAGATGGAAAACAAACTGTGTTTACAACATTACCACTATCGCCACTGACACTACTAGATCTACAATATGTTATAGCAGCAGCTCCATTAACCTTGCTAGTTCTGTTGGAGTTGCCTGGTACTTTGCCCAATCTGTGTTTGTTGTCAGCAAATGGATCAAATTAGGGGATTTTCATTCTGTTTATTGACCTTTTTCCTCCTTCCTCAATTTAGGCCATAGTTCGTTCAAAATTGTTCTACTATTGCTCTGTAAAATACTGCAAATAGATGGCTCTGGATCTGTCTGCTACTGCACATGTAAATTATACTGTCTTACCTCAGAGGTGAAACCTCAGGACAATCCTTGATAGCAAATGTGCTGTAAAAACACAAATTTCTCCCTAATTGATGGCCATAGTTGGTGATGTGCCTCGCCAAGGCTGTTGACCTTTACCTGCATCAGGACACACTGCCGTCTTTCAAGGCAGGCTTGCCCACACAGTCTCTCACTTTTCAAATAAGAGCAGTCCTCAGCACTTCAACTTATTTTTTAATATAGCCATACTTCTTTGGTTGATGGTTTGGGGAGTGAGTGGGAATGTTTTATTTCTTTAAATAAGTTAACTAGAAGAGTGATTCTGTTGCCCTTCCCTCCAGACTAGTTGAAGAGACGTTTAGTTTCTGACCTGTGGCTTGTCTCAGCTTCACACTCTCCTTCCATGATCAGCTGAGTTCAGCAGGAACTGCTGCAGTCCCATATGTTCTCACCCTGTGTTGGTGCTGCAGACGTTCACATGACAACCCAAGCCTGTGAGCTGATCCAGCCCAAACACAATGATTTGCTGCCACTGGAATTTTTGGCTGGATACGTTTCCTACCTCACTATGTGACTGCAAGAGCACTTCCACCTCAAGGGAGAACAAAATCAAGCCCTGTGGGTGAGAAGAGCAGTCACTCCTCTCCCTAATGATGCTTGCCAGATTAACTAACTGATTGTGCACTAAAATATGTTAGCTAGAAAATTAGAAAGCCTTAGGAAGCCATTTTCAATGAGGTTATTATTTGGAATGAGGTGATGTCCTCCATACACTTACTGGCAGACACCTAAGCCATTTCTTGGCATCCTTTAATTATTTTTTTTTTTCCCCTGGCAGTTCATTCATTAACATTATAAAGGAAACAAACCTGTAGGGGTAAGAAAATTATTTCAAAGACTGAGACAGAAGTAACCTGATGCTGGCTTTGTGCAACCTCCCTTCCACTTCTTCCTGTTGTGTGAGTAGCGCTGAGCAGGCAGCTGTGATTTAGATCAACACTACTTGCCACAGCAAGCTGAATAACCTCCCGACCTTCAATTCTATTGTGATACACAGGTTTCCTTTTCTCTGAGCTGAAAGCAACTTATACTGAAGGGAAAATAAGGCCTGTTTCTCAGTTTAGACAAGACTCATGACATTGCAATAGAGTAAGGCAGACTGAAATGGTAGGGGTTTTCTACTGTATAAAATATGGCAAATTTAAAAGTTGAGTGTTTCTTGGTACCATTACATTCACTTACATCTTGCATTAAAAAAAAAAAAAATTAAAAAAAAAACCAAAAACAAAAACCCCAAGCAAGTTTATGCTGCTGTATGAGAAAGTGAATGTAAAATAAAAATATAAGACTTCGAAATTTTCTGCATGCATTGTTACAATATCCTCATTCTGCTTAAAGCATATGTCACCATATTTTGGTCAGTGCAAGGACAGCCAGAGCAACAACTATGGTTCAAAATATTTACCCCCAATTAATTCTTTCAAATTTATATCTTGTATAAAACAGTTTGAGTCCAATAGTCTTTATAGCAGTGATAGGTAGGGGTTGTATAGGCTAAAGCTGTTTGGTTTGTTCTTCTTCATCTGTCATAACTATTTACAAAAATGTGGTTCTACCTGAAAATATTATCACAGGCACAGTGTATGTGCTGTCCATGAGATTTCTCTTGTGTTTGCTGCTGGAGCTGGCTTCTCTGCAGAACTGTCAAAGGGGATGAAGCCAAACAGACATGGAACAGTTGTGGAGCCTCCATGTCATCTGTCATATTTACCTTTAACAGACTGCAGTACGAGGCTGAAATGTGGGATCTCCTGTCACAGCAGAGTTGAGTAGTGCATTTCTGGGTACCTGATAATAGAAGAGGTCACTTTTTAGAACAACTTACCTCATAGTAAATGGTTTAAGGAAAGCTCTGGTGAGCCATCATTCATTCAATCCTGCTATAGACAGTTCTTTGTCTCTAACAAGACAACAGGGAAGCCCAAATTGATAGCTGAGTCCTACTGATATCACTTGTGTATTCATTCCTTCATGTACTTTCCCTGCAGTGTTTTGGAAAGATAAAATAGTGCTTAGGTTGAAGAGAAGGAGCGGGTAGGAAGAACTGTTTGGACATAATGAGAAATAAGGTATCTTGAAGTACAATCTGTTTGTTTCTCTTTTTTTACTAACACTCCTGACATGATATTCTTTTAGAGGCTTTATTATGAGCACAGTTTTATCTATAATGCACGTGGGTAGATATGCAAAGGAGCAACAGAAGGGGAGGAATAAAAAAAGAGAGCAGATACCGAGTGTCTGTGAAAGCATCAGTCAGGATAGGAAATGATAATCGTTCCTAATAAAGAAAAAAAATCTGAACAAGAGTTCCCATGATCAAATAAAGAGTGACCCTGGTTGCTCCATTATAATGTGATATTGTATCTTTATAAGTTTCCTGCTCTTTTGGTCATTCATTGGTACAGTAAGTTTTGGTGTGGAGGATTTTATTCAGGTGTTGCACTTATGCTTGGGGGCAGAGATCCAAAATCATGTAAAAAAGACAGCAGTGTATGGACTTAACTGTTGTCCTCTCCCGGACTGCACTATGAGTAGAAGTCGCAATATTAAATAAGCAGGAAAATGCATTATGCATGGTCCCCTAATATCTGCAGCCATTTTTCTGTACCATGCACTGAGTTCTTGTTCTTTATGCCTTTATAACATCTTCATTCCATTACTGGAACCCTGTCTTTAGAGACATGCCTCTTAAATCTATTCACTTTTTAGTAGCCTTGGCAATAAAGAGTAAGTTCAAGCTGTTCTTCAAAAGATTCCTTGGCCCCCAGAGTGTTATGATATAGCTCAGGGTGGCTTGGGCCTCAGGGGACACTAATTTGTGTCAGATTTGTTACAACTTGTTATTCTATATCTTTACCAATTATCTGAGCCTTTTAATTGCTAATGCAGGTTGCAATTGGCAGGAGTGAGTAGCAGCAGGGTTAATAAAGACATGGATACAAAACTGCAGTTTTATTCAAATATCTGTATTCTCTTCTCAGAAAATCTGAGTGCTCACTCATCTCTCACTGAAGCCCCTAGTAATCATGACTCCTCTTAAACCATAGATCAAATGTATTTTAAAAGGTAAATTCCATAGGGCACTCTCAATTCTATCAAATTGTGCTGCTTTGCAGCTGAAAGATTATAGAAGTTTATGCAAGGCATTTACTAGCTGAAATACAAAGCCTTGCATGAAGGAACTCAACCTGTCCCCAGGAATTCTAGACACTTCCTCAAAACAGATAATATTGATGAGAATGGATAGATATCTGTACTGTTTCTTAAGTTCAATCTTAAAATTTATACAGAAAAAGGTATTTAGTCTTACTAAAATACAAGTAGAGAGGTACAGCTGTACTGCAGGACCTGGCTAATGACAGCACTGGCTTTTCATGACATCCGTTTGGTAGGCTTCAGACTGACCTTGTCAAAGTTAAAAGCTCATAACATTCATATTTTGTTTTTATAGCATTAGGATTCTGCATAACAGTGCTAAACACAAAACCACAGTATAATTATCCTGTCAATCAAGCTGCCAGAAAAGGCATTTTCCACCAGCTTTGCACCTACTAAACTGTAAATAATTTATAAAATTAAAAGTCAAGACTAAGTGGAGGCATTTTGAGGCTAGTTAAGCACTTGTCAGAGCTCTGTGGTTTAAGTGACCCCACACACTGAGCTTTGGTTGCTCCTATCCTGGGAGTTCGAAAATGGTCATTTGTCTTTGTATTGCTGTGCTTGCACCTAATAAAAATATCAAGCTGTTAATAGAGCTCTGAACAGGTGTACAGTGTATGTTGTAACGATGTTTTATTCATTGAATTTCCAGCCCATTTAGTCTCATCTAACGAACAACAAAAATATTTTCTTCATTATCTCCAATTAATGTAAATGTCAAATGTTTGAATATATTATCACACCAATAATTCAGTATGTTCGTTGATTTGTGGAGTATTTACATGAAAGTGACAATTAAAACAAGGAGAAAAGTAGTCCAGATTGCATGTCCTTATCTGTTGTCATGCTCTTACAGAGATGTTGGACTTGCTTCTATGAGATCTCCTTTTGGCTCTGGTACACAAGTTGTCTAAAGCCTTTGAATTTACCATTGTTTATATCTGGTCTTTTAAAAATTCAGTAGTTGACTTGTGTTCATTTTAAAACAAGGTTTATTGGCTGACCATTGAGTGTTCTGTTAGTGCATGTGATAAATATGTAGGCCTGATTTTGGCTGGGAGAGAGTTAATTTTCTTCCTAGTAGCTGCCACAGTGCTGTGTTTTGGATTTAGTATGAGAGTCATGCTGATAACACAGGGATGTTTGAGTTGTTGCTGAGCAGGACTTGCACACTCAGGGACTTCTCTGCTTCTCACGCTGCCCTGCCAGTGAGCAGGCCTGGGGGGGTGTGGGAGGCTGGGGGGACACAGCTGACCTCAGATGACCCCAGGGATATTCCAGACACCTTCCACAGTGTCATGCTGAGTAATAAAACGGGCGAGTTGGCTGGGCTGTGGTGACTCGCTCCTTGGGGGCTGGCTGGTGGGGAGCAATTGCATTGTGCATCACTGGCTTTGTATATTCTTTTATCAGCATTATTACTGCTTTCCCTTTTCTCTCCTACTAAACTGTCTTTATCTCAACCTTCAAGTTTTACCTTTTTTCTGATTCTCTGCCCCATCCTACTGCAGGGAATGGAGTGAATGGCTTTGGGGTGCTCAACTGCCTGCCAAGTTAAACCACAACACACGGTAAAAATTTAGTTGACAGATATTAATCTCATAACATTCCTGTTCAGAAGGCAAAAAACTACTGTGTGCTGATAGGATAGAGCAAATAAAATAATTCTCAAGTGTTTCTTTTTCAGTAACTCCTCCTTTAATTTTCCTTGTGCTTACTTGTAACTTAGTCTGTGCCTGACCACTCAATTATAGTGGGGAAGTGAGTACTTCTCACCTTACTAGTGCTGTCTTTACAACTCAATTAAATATTTTTAGACTAAGTGGAACTGAAACTCTGAAGAAGCAGAAAATATTTCAAAGACCTGAAATATAGGTCATGAAAGTCAATGACACCTAAAATTGGGCTACTTAATCTCAACTGAAAAAATTAAATAGGAATTACTTCTGCAGATATAAATATACTGTAATTGTCACTCAGTGACAATTACTGCTTGCTTGTTTTGGTTTATCATGCAGTATTCCATTCATTGCTTTTGGTCCTGTTGCAGTTTAACACTGGGGACAGTGGTGTGCATGTCTCACTGCAGCACTGTCCAAGGAGGGTAGAGGTGGTCAGCTGACACCGGCCCTGCATGGGCAGGACTCTGCTGCTTTCAGCATGTTCTGCAGGGATCTAGAGACCACACTTGGGATACTGGAGATAAGACAAAAATTACTTCAGTTAAATGCTAGTTACTTAGCACCTCTAAATCTGCTGTTACTTGGTTCAATTTGTAGATCACTTGGTTAAATCCTTACCAATATTTGGGACTTAATTTCTATAGAACTTTTTCAGATTTTTCTTTTCTGTTTGAGAGTGAAGTTTAAATGAACTTTATAAATACAGATAATTTTCAAATGGCCCTTTCTCACATGGAGAAAATATGAAGCAAAAAACCAGCTTTTTAGATTGGTAAACCTTAAAGAGCTGAAAGTAGGATGTGCTGCTTGTATATTTGTCCCTTACAAATAAACTAGAATTACTTCCTTATTATTTTACAGTGACTGGAATTCCAAAGCTTTGTAAAAAATATCAGCTTCTTAACCGTCTGCTCTTGTTTCTGGTGATCCTCCTCTAATGCTGGGCTGCATACTCTGAGATGGTCATGGTGAAGTTTTAGAAACAATGAAATTTTACAATTCTGCAGCATCATAGGAAGAGAACAGGGAAGATGGGAGAGTTGAAGTAGAACTGAATGGTCTGGAGTGCAGTGGATTTTGCAAGAACATCTGGACTGTAGTTAGTTTAGCTTATAATAAATGAAATGAGAGGAAAGGCTGCGGTATAAATTCTAGATCTTGGATTCAGAAGATGACAAAAGTCTCTTAGTACCTCTGATTTAAAAGCTAAAATAAAACTGAAATTCTAGACATGGAGAAACAGTGATAGAAATGTAGATAGGAAAATATTTAGACTTCTGAAGTTACATACTTCATGTATGAGTTACCTGAGTGCTGCGAGAAATCATAAAAGGTTCATGTTGCTAGTTTTCTAAAGAAACTCCTCATCTCTGTGATCTGACTTTAAAGCTGCTTTTGTTACACCTGTGGTGGCTCAAATCAAATTTCTGAATTTTTAGAGGTTGCTTTGATTTTTTTCCTCTTTTACCTTTACAACATCATCAACATTCAGAGAACCAAATAATGATCCAGAAAGGTGTAAAGTAGTTGGCATTATTAATAAAAGTAACAGAGGAGAGACCTGAAGGGGAGCAGAGAGGGAGCATTCCTAGGAAGGGCTTGCTTAAAGTTATTCCATTTCTATAGCTGAGGTCACAGGGGACTGCCTTGTGTGGTAAAGCTTTCATGCTTCATGATCACACAGAAAATTTAATCCCACTCTGGTTAAAAATGCCAGCTTCATGCCACTGCAGAGGAAAACATACAGCTTCTGAATTTGTAGAATAAATTCAAGAAGAAAATACTGCAAAACATGTTCATGCAGGCTGTAAGAGACTTTTAGTATAAGTTCATAATACAAATGTTGATGGTAGCTGAAACTTACTGTGTAAAGCTCTGCAAATAAAAAATGTGTACAAGGTGGGAGAAGATCAAGCAATCTACTGTATAACTTATAGACCAGATCTCACTGAAAGATGGCTTTATACAATCCTGCACAGCCCCATTATGGGTGTAATATATGGAAGACAATATACCCGAACTGAATGGGGAAGAAATTTAGATGCAATAGGCAAAAGCAGGGGTAGCTTAAAGTGGAAATAAATGGATCTGTACATGTGAGCAAAGCTTCATGGGACACAGGCTTTGAAGTTACAGAGAAGATGCTTTCTCTAACAGTGTCCGCTAATTTTATATCATGGTAAATTAAAAGTATAATGAATCTTAATTTTCTATCTGCAGACTGTCCTGAATTACGAAAGATTGTAGGAAGGTAGGAAAAGAACCCCAACCCTTTATTTAATTCTTCAGGATGGCTTGTTTTGTTTGTTTGTTTGGGAGTTTTTTTGGGAGGGGGACATCAGGGGTTGTTTTTTCCCCTTGGAAGGCTCACTTAATGGCTTTCAGCCTGGTTTTGCTGAAGTCTTGGCATTTATAACTCATGAAGTCCCTCCTGTGTGGGGCACTGCCACAGCCTGTGCACACCTTCACTGCTGGGGAGGTGGGGGCAGAAATGCATGTAAGCCTGCTGCCCTGCTACCCTTTCCTGTCACCATCTCTTGAGGTGCTTTATGAAATAAGAGTTATTTTATGACAGGAAAAGCAAAAATGCTTCCATTTCATGGTTGTTTTGAGTCAGTCTTTTTATGTTCAATTCCTTTTATCCACGCTGTTCTGTGTCACTGTCTTGGCAGTTGTTCAGCTTTGGGTCAGGCAAGTGTCTCCAGAGAATACAGTTCAAGTGTGCCCAAAAAGGGAAGCAAAGTGGGTCTTTTTAATATGAGTGAAAACCCTTTTTCTTCCTCTTTTTGCCTAACTTAATATAAACTTTAAATCCAGGATGTTACATGATTCAATTTCAAGTTTCAGTGGGAGTAATTTTTTCCTTAAAACAAATTAATTGACCTACCCCTAGATGAAAGTTATTTGTTATTCCCAAATTTTCTATTGGTTCAAAATGTCCAAATGATTTTCTTAGATTTCTTGGTAGTTAGGGATATGTGTAAATAATTGGTAATAAAAAGGAAGAGATTGCAGTGGGTAAAGGGAATTACATATCTTCCCATTTCATTCAGGGAATATATCATAAAGAATGTATTTAAGCAGAGCTTTTAGAGTACTCTTACATACACCAGTCAAGTTAATCTTATTTCCCTGCAGTTGTTATAACCAACTTTTATCAATTACTTGAGTGATTAGTCAGGACTACACCCTGCTGACAAGTCTTTCCATGCACAATAATGTAAACTGTGGGAATTTATGGCTCAGAATTCACCTTGTGTAATTCAAATCTGATGAGTAACAAAAATTCAAAACATAATAACTCAGAATTACGGACTATCATTTAAATTACATTTTTACATCTAATCAATAAATAGGGTCAGTTATTTCTGATCACTTGTACTGCAACACAGAGATACAGATAAGGGAAAATTAAAGAATGTATTTGAAAATATTCTAACAAACCATTAGTGTTGAGATGGTAATTTATCAATGAGTATCCAAAAAAACTCCAAAGAGGAACAGGAATAAACCAAGATGCTTTACAAATAGGTTTCCCTTTATAGTATCCCTAGAAGAAATAGCAAGGAGTGTTCAACTCCAGTGTATTTTAAGTAATTGATGAAGAACAATTTTCCTGGCAATTACTTTTAATGTCTGTATCTCAAAGGATAATAATATTTGAGCCTCAGGCTATGCAATTGTATCTTCTGCAGTCTGCATTAGAAATAATGCTTAGATTCATGTGCTTAATTCTATAGTCATTGCTGTCTTTGTAGCATTCTGCATCATAGCAAAATATATTTGAATAAGTGTGGTCTATTTTTTCAAAAGTTATTTTAGAGTAACTATGCCGTAGTATGTGTAGGGAGATAAACTAATCGTAACGTGGTGTGTGGTGCTAAAGGGCAACAGAAGTGTGTCTGAGTGGAGCCAGATAAGCTTGTGCAACTTTGAGAATTTTTAAAGCCACCATGTTTTGGGCTTTTTAAAAAAATGCTAGAAAAAATATTTCTGGCCTGCCCCTGAAAATGCTACATTAATGTGATCACATGCAGCAGGAAGCTCAGATCTGAGTTGAGAAGCAAAAGATGGTGTGCTTTGCTCAAAATTCTTTTAACGTCTTTTTGGCGCTAATAATTGAATGAGTTCTGAGAGAAAGGAGCCTCAGTGGGGCGGTTCTGCAGCTCTGTGCCCCACGGCAGGGCCAACGAGCAGCCTGTCCAGTGACCCCTGTGAATTAGGGCTGCTTTAGGGATGTGCTGTGTCCCAGCAGGCACCCCAGCAGATGAGAGCAGTGGGGAAGTAATAAGCCTCTACCATTCAGGATCAGTGATTTATGACCCCAGAAATAATGCACAGGGTAAGTGAAATCTGCCTTTTCAGAGACCATAACAATAATAAAATGGACACTTTGCTTAGTGCCAGATTTCTGCAACACCTTTCAGGCGCCGTAAGGCCAGGTTTACAGACAGACAGTCATCAGTTTGTGAGTTTGTTTTTCTGAAGTAGAATTTCCTTTTTCAATTTGCACAAGGGAGGCAGTTGCAGGCACACATGATTACCCTCAAAGACATGGGTAATCTTGGCAGGCATGCACTTCTCTGCCTGTAAAAAAATCTGTAAGCAGGGTTCTGTTTACAAAGCTGATAAACCACTGAAAAATAAAAAACCTGCAACATGTAACAGTGGTGTGTTCCAGGCAGTTCACCTGTAGCACTGCCTGTGTACTCACACCAAAAATAAAACCTTCACAGATTAACAAAGCCAGCAGTGTTCAGGTTCATCTGGGGGTTTGGTGCTTTGGGAAGACTATAAATGAAGAGTTAGTTGAACAACAACAAAATATGTATCAAGACAATCCCACAACCTATTTTTCAATAATTGTGTCTTCTCTTAAGAGAACATTACCTCTCTCACAGATGGTCAGAGTGATGCATTTGGGGAAATCAGCCAATCTTGGCTTTTTTCCTGGTCTCTCTGCTTAGTAACTGCAGCTTTTAACCCCAGAAGTATTATTTAACTTTGCTCCAGATACCATTTTAATCAACAGTACTCAACTTCACAGTTGGAAAACTCCTTTTAACATCTCTGAATACAATTTTTTTTTAATGTTTTGGACTTCCGGAAACAAACTCTGCCAAAGTAAAGTTTGCTTACTTTCAAATCGCTTGAGAAGGAATTTCTGAAATATGGCTTGTAAAAAGGTTGGTGTGTTGAGTATGTGCTGTGCTGGTAGGAATTCATCTTCCAACATTGAAATTGGTCTTGTGAAGGGAATAATATTTATTCCCCTCATTCATAGGAAGGAAGATGAAACAGTTGCAACACTCATGTAGAAGCTGGGTGATTTGACTGTTCCTCCTCTGAGACTAAAATCCAGGACTTAGTCTCTCTTTGCTGTAGTACCTTATGCTTATAACAGTATTTCCAAGGGCCTTTGGTGTAAACTTGAACGTGTAAAACTGCTCAAACACTAATGGGGTGGGATTGTTTAAGGACAGCTTAAGATTTCCTATTTGTCTGTGTGGTTGCCATGGGCAGAAGGCAGCTGCACATGATTCAGGGTGCCTGTTCCTCTCTGCTCTCAGGCAGAGGGACACTCCTCAACCAGGAGCATCCCAGGTTGACACAGCAAGGAGACATTCAGCTTGTCCACAGCAGGTTATGAGTCAGGGAAAAGAAAGGAGCTGGATGTCTCAGCCGTGCTTTTCCCTCTCCAACATTTGTGAAGGCTCAGAGCTTCCACAAAAATTGTAGAATATGATTTTTGGAATGGTAAGAAACTGCAACTGAAACCATGTTTGGAGATGACAGCTCACTGAGTACAAGCTGAGCTCTTGTAAGAGGCATGGGAAATCATCCTGTCATTACTGTTAGAGCTTCTGTGATATTCCAGATGACCTGTAGTTTTGGGTTTTTACCTCAATGCTGTTCTGCACCTTGAAGGCCGAGTTTCTTCACAGATCTTTTCCCAGACACTGCTTTTGTGGAGATTATTCCCCTTCTCACTGTTTCTGGTGAGCTGGGCATCCGTGCTGCAGGATGCTTTGGGACTGGCTCCAAGCCAAGCGTCTCAGCACATTCCTCTTAATGGACTTGATTTTATTTATTTAATTTTTTAAATTTTTTAGTGTGTGTTTGCTTTTCTCTTTTCTGTCTACCTTTTAGTGCAAGCAAAATTTTATTTGTATGATAAGCATGAGCAGGCCAGCACTCCTCTTGCACAGCTAGAAATTTAATTTATTTCCAACTCCACTTTGTTTCCCCTCCACAGAGTTGAGATGAAGCGGATTCCAACACTGCAGCATGGGCAGGGGTAGGAAGCCCAGAAAGGTGGGAAATATTTTAGCAATAATTGTGCCAGAAATTATTTTTAAGTAATATTTTATTCAGATAAAACTATATTTACTTTTTTGAAAAGGTTTATAAAGATAATTTTTTTAAGATGCTAAAAAATCAGCTGTTTAAGAAATCTGTTGCCAAGAAAAAGAATTTTAAAAAGAAGCAAACAAAAACCTATATTAACTAACTCCTCACGGTCACCTGCCAAGTGCAGTTAGGGCTCCTTGTATTAACTCTTCAAGTACCTTTGAACACACCCATGGTTTTTCCAGAAAACAAAAAATTCTATTTCCCCGCAGAACTGTGTTCCTTTCCAAACACTTCAGACTGTGGACAGGTCTCTTTCACCGGAATAGGTTGAATCAACCTTTCCCACATGGCACATGTTATCACTCTCTGACAGTTGACAGCAGAGCTTTTTATGTTTGGTCTCCTTAATCTGTTTGAGTACAAAGATCTGGTTTAGTGCAAGCGAGCTCTTTCTAAACTGCTTAAAATAACCTGTGTGTTACAGATTAAGAGGTTAGGGAACACACAGATGAGCAGTTCCCTGGCAAATCTGAGGGAGTGTTACTCTGATCTGGAGCGGCAAGGCAAGTGTCTGTCCCTCTGGAAGAGCCACTTGCATGGCTGCTCATCTCTTAACACCTCTGCTGGCAATTATCCAGCACTTACTGGGGGAAGAGACTGTTTGTTTATTTAGTGTTATGAAAAAGGATCTGAGGTATAACTGTCCAGCAGCTGAGGCAATTAAATTCATTTAGATGTGCTATAGAGGAAGTTTCTCCAGAATGCAAATGTAAATAATGGTAAGGCAACCAAATGTTAAAAAGAGAGAGCCTATTTTAATGGATTAAAAACAAATGCCTCCTTTAGTGTTGAGTTTCATAGTTTGTTTCCGAGTAGCTGTAATATATTAATGCAGAGTAGTTTTTGATTTGTTCATAATGAACAATTCAGTTTGCTTATAATTTTCAGATCTTAAAAAAAAAAAAAAAAAAAAA
>VXBX01007795.1:1634815-1655963 GCA_013400415.1 Scytalopus superciliaris
TTAAAATTTAAAAAAAAAAAAAAAAAAAAAAAAAAAACAGAAAGAAAAAAAATTATATTATTTCATTGCTTTTATTCAGTTTCAATTAAATAATAGTGTTTAATGCCAGCTTCCTAAAGGCCAGTATGAGTTATTCATTATTACCTATTTCGAGTACTTTTGCATCTATTTATTGTTTGCTATGAAGCACAAATGTTGTCTGTTTGAACAAGAAGGATAATTTCTTTCCCTTTACATGTGGACATCACTCCATAAAGAGCTCTGTATCCCATGGAGTTTACTCCAAAACAGTGATGTGCTGGAGGGCAAGTATTGTAAATAGACAAATGGAGCTCTGCCTTAAAATGGTAATTGTGTGTCCCCGTGGCTTGTTGTGGGGCTTGTTAGGACTTGAAGCCCTCAGACTTGGGACAGTGTTGAAAATGGCAGCTGGTAGCTTGTTCTAAGTGAATGAGTGAATTCCTGGGTGTATCTCCTGCCAGGCTCGTATGTCCGTGCAGGAAAGGGCATCATGGAAGAGCTAACTAGCCACTGGTGGTACCAAGAGCACTTCTAAACTTGGAATGAAAATGGTATGTCTGGTTGGTATTAGCATTGCTGTGTTTGGTGACTAATTTTAGTGACTGTTGGGTAAGATCTTGGAGAATCAACCAGGAACAGAACCATGAGAGCTCCAGCCCTGCTGGTGCTTGGAGACACAAAGCTCCAGTGCTCTGTTTTCATGGGAGTTTGGGGTGTGGTCTGTGTTACACCTATCCCAGATGTAGCTCTCCAATTTTGCCTCTGTATCATTCAAAGTCTTTGAGATTCTACCTCTGCTGGGCCTTGGGAGTATTTCAGGCTCCTGCCATGAGCAATACCTTCTACTTCCAGTCTCTACTGCTTTTAAAAGACAAGAAGCAACTCTGATTTTTTTATTTTCTTTTTCCTGGGCTGAGCTGGAAAAACTAGGACTTCCATAATCAGAAATAATTTTGTTTGGCTAAAAGTTTAAAGAAAAAGCTCACTGAGTTAAAGCTGAAGGCAGGCAGCTCTGTAAGAATGCTTTTGTTTATTGTGGGTTTGGGTTTTTTTCTTTTTAAATGACTGACACAAATAGTTTCATCACATCAGATTGGCTTGTTGCTTCAAGAGGCTTTCAGGAGTTTATTTGTGCCCTTTGATAGCTTTACTGTAGAAAACACGTTTATGTTTGACAAAGGAAAAAAACTAATTTAAAATGTACTAATTATCAATAATGTGTATACAATTTCCTTTCAGTTGGAAATCTTCATTTTCAAACTAGGGTCAGGTGATGTCTCTTATACTGAAACCATAATTTTTCAAAGAAACCAAGGAAGCTCTTTAGCAGGGCGCTTGGACTAGGTATCTCCCTTGCAACCCCAACTGTTCTGTGACTCTGCGATCTACTTTGTGGACTGTTTATGTCAGATTTCGGCAGATTGCTGCCACTAATAACATTAATTTACTATGCCATGTAACATACTTTGTTTACTATTTCATGTCTTAGGAAAAAAAATTGTCATGCAGTTCTATTTTCTGTAGGAGCTGTCAGAAAATAGTAACTGAAATGAGTTTGTAAGCAGTCCTTGTTGGGAGGCTGTAGCTGACTACTGGAGGGGTCCATATGTCTTAGAGATTTCAGGTTTTCTCACTTAATTGCTGCTCAGCTTTAAAAGCATAGCACAGCTCTAATGTAGAATAAAAATTAGTGAAGTCATTTTTACACAGTACTACTTTATACTGGGGGTTTGTTTTGAGGTTTTTCAGTTTGTTTCTAAACATTTTAGTTCAGTGTGGGCACTGGCTGCTTTGCCATTGTGGTGCATATTTAATTTGGAAAGTGGGAGTTGCCTGCTCATTCTTTTAGAAAAGAATGGAAAGCTCTGTTTGCAAACACAAGCCATTTTTCTTCTGCATCTGTTCAATACATTCCTTCCCACCAGCATGAGGAAACCTCCCCCATAATCCACTGATTGCCAGGCTGATGGAGGAGCTCTCCAGAGCTTTTCAGTGCAATGTCAGCCCAGGCAGCTTGAGGAGTTTTCCTCGACAGTTGAACTGAAGTCTCTCATTTGATTGATGAAGATGACTGATGTTGCACTCACTCTTGGGTTCTGCAGGACAGCAACAGTGATGTCTGGTAGAATTGAGATAGCAGGGACAATACATGTTGTAGCATCTTCAGCCTCCCTTGACACTGGAAACAGAGCATTTCTTTCCTGTGCTCCACTTTATCCAGTGTGTTGAAAGGATGATATCTTTGTCCTAACACACTGAAATTACAGAAGTACTGCATGTGATTTTTACTTTTTTTTCTAGATAGGAAACTAGGAGCCACCCCCTAAATGCTCACGCCCTGTAAGATTTAAGAGTTTTATTCTACGTGGTTTTAC
Source organism: Scytalopus superciliaris (assembly GCA_013400415.1). Classification (NCBI taxonomy): domain Eukaryota; kingdom Metazoa; phylum Chordata; class Aves; order Passeriformes; family Rhinocryptidae; genus Scytalopus; species Scytalopus superciliaris. The sequence continues at coordinate 1,637,212 of VXBX01007795.1, forward strand.
CTTAAAAGGTGCAGGCTTCATGTAAAGTCACAGAGTTAACTAACATCTTTGTAGCTTGCAGTCAGAGGTTAAATAATTTTTTTTCTTAACAAATATAAGTAATTTTAATTAGAGACCTCAAAGAGCAAAGTATTCTCCAGAGTGGTTTACCCAGTATAGAGTAGAATGCAGGGTGAAGTATTGAAAACAGTTAAAATTCTTTGGTTACTAAATGTGTAATGAGAAATGGTAGGAACCAGCCTTATAATTTGAATATGCAAGGGAAGGTGGAAATATATTTATATGGCTGCGTGTTTGCAACATGGTGGTTTAGAAATAGATCCAGAAATGGCAGATATATGTTTATATAGGACAGATTCAGGAGAAAAGAGGACGTTTTATTTGTCTCTGGAAAGGGATGTCTTAAATAATTTATCACATTTTGCCTCTTGGAAGTGCCAATAATTGCATAGCTGTTGTCTTAGGTATATGTATGTACGGCAGCAATCTGAAGTGCTGCAGCTTTAAAGCATAAAAGAAGACAGAGAAAATGAACTGTGCTTATTTTCTATAAATAAGCAAAAAAAAAAAAAAAAAAAAAAAAGAAAAAAACACTTGTTCTCTTAACCACATACCTTACACTGGTTTTTCTAGGAATGTTTTGCAATATATGTTTTCTGTGAGAACATTCAAAGGACAGCTCCTCATTTAGTGAAGCCATATCATTTTACATCTGACCCTGAAAAAGTAGTGAGTTATGGCATTAAGCTTAGCACTTTTTTGTCCTGTGGACTGATCCAGGGAAGAGGCTTTCAACACGTCACATGAAACCAGCATCTCTCCTTAGCTCTTGCTGCTAAATGAAGTTAGGAAGGTAATGCAGGTCAGATAATCAGTTTGCATGTCAGAAGAGATAGGAAGGCTATAGGTGGCAGCAGTAGATGTGTTTGACCTTCCTTTTTGCTGATCCAAACCCATGATAGCTGAGAACTTGAAAAGCGTCTCAGAGGAAGCTTTGTGCCATCTCCAGGTTCAGTTGCAGAGTGACAGTACTGAACGTCCTGTTACACACAGAGGCTGCTTGGGAGTGCTCGTGGTGAGGAGCAGCAGATGTGCTTTACATTTGCATCCTGGTACTGATGCTACAGCAAAACCTAGGCAGTAATTGTATTTTTACTGGGAGCCACACCATAAATTGTAGTAGACTGGCTTGTCTTGTCTCAATTCCTTTGGCAGTATTTTCCTCTCTACACATCTATCTAGTTGTGTTTAAGAACTACCTTCTACTTTGTCTCCATTTGGTCCAGGATGACAAACTATTAATTCACTGGATAAGCTGCTATTCAGTGCAAAGAAATTGCTGCCAGTTCACATGCACTGTGGCACAGGATTCCTGCACTGTGGAAATAATCACAGAGCTTCCTGTGTGCAGGTACTCTGGGATGACCAATAATTTCCTCATTATGCCCAAATTTATGTGACCAGATTGCTGAGTTAATTCAGTGTCTGAACAGCTGTGTGAGGGAGGCTGTGCTGCTGCAGGAAGAGGCTGCAGCTCCCTTCCAGAGGCTGTTTATTCCCTACTGCCCTGCCGGGGAAGGAGTCTGGGCTTGGGGCAAGTCAGCTGTCAAAGGTGATAATGCTTTTGAGATGACGGTAGCTGGCGTCCTTACTGGTGGTGAACTTCAAACATGTCTGATCCAGTCAGACTGAGGCCACTGACTGAAATCCATGGAGCCAGTAGAGGACAATTACTGGAGACAGGTTTTAATGCTGAGTCTCTCTTTTAGCACCATCTTGAGTTACACATACTTGATAGGAGCAAGGTGTACAAAGAGACAAGAAATTCTCTCGGCTTTGTGTACCATAACCAAGCTAAGCACAGTACACATGTAGGAACTGGCTGTAAATGCTGTCGGGTACTATTGGCTTTCTGTGCAAGGAGCTAATGCAGCTGTTGCTGAGGTTTAAGCATTCATGACAGAGGTCCATGCAGTTCTGAAGGGAAGAACCAGGATTTTCAACAAAATATCACATAGGGGGTTTTGGCAGTTTCCTGGAATGTCTTCCATTCTAAAGAACAAGTATCAGTTTCTTCATCAACAGCAAAGCTCCCTCACATCACACCAGAGACAGTTCCATTTGAGAAATCTGTAATTTGGAGACATGCTGTCATAAAGATGAAAACTGATCCTCAACTGTGACTTTCATGTTATTTACCAGTTATATTAAGAGCTTGTAAAAGTCATGTAGTCCTGGCATTGCTGCTTTGAAGTATCATAAGGTAACTAAACAGTTCAGTAGAGTATTTCATAACAAAAATTCTCTGTTTACCAGCTCTTGCCACAGCTGTTAGTATTTTCACCTTGTTGTAATGTATTTTTTTCTTTCTGCTGCTGTTCTTTAAGTGATGATGCACCTTTAAGTCATCAGTAAGATAAAGCGCAGTGGAGTTCAACTGTTCTCCTGCTCTCTGGATGTACTCTGTTCTGGAGAAAGCAGTGATGCCAACTGTCTTGGCAAGCTTTTCTCAGCCAGGTGTGATTGCATGTGGATGTACATTTTCTTTACTTTATGGAAGAAAGTATCTAGCCAGTATTAAATTGAAGTAGTAGGTCCTAAATCATATGGAAAATTTCAGCTACTTCTAGTTTGATATGTCTGTGTGCAAGACAAGAACAAACTACCTTTTGAAAGAAACAATAACTACTTTGTTTTAAAATTCAATTACCTTTCCAAATATAAGTAAAAGATAATACACCTATGGGAAACAAATGTGAAGCTAGCATGCATGATCATTATACCACTACCACCTCCCTTTCTTTTATACTTGGCTCCCAAAGTGTAAGATTTTGATTTTTAAACAAGCTCGCCAGATATACATGCAAGACAGGCTACTTCTATGTAAATTATCATTTCATATGAATCCTTATCCCATCTGCTGTCTGTTTCCTTACAGCTGTCCTTTGTTTCATGCAATTCCTGTCACGGAGATCTGGAACCCACTGTTCAGATAGTCCTTACTCATCTGAGTAATCCATTTGGAGGCTTAGATATATTTTTGAAGGATTTAGCTTTTAAATCTTGACTGCTGTGGAGAACAGCTTTTGGGGTTTGCCTTTTTTTTATTTTTTCCAGTTTTGTCTAATGAGTATAGTTTGCCAAATATTAAGAGCAGTGTATAAAGGGTTGCTCTGAATACAGCTTTTTTACTTCTAGTATGTTCTCTTTGTGGTGTCTCACATAAGTTATAAGGATTTCCTTTGTCTCTTCCCTTTTTGTAGCACATAGTGTGATTAAGGACTCAGTACAAATAAAGAGGTGGTGACATGTTTCAGAATTTCTTGCATTTGTTAAAGTACTCCGAACTTAAACTTTTAAATGTAGTGATATCAATTTCAGATATTTAAGGGGGATAAGTACCTATTGAGGATTTAGGGTAAGGTTGATTGAGGAAATAAATCTACTTTCTGAACGTCTACAAAGAAAAATCAAACGAGAAATTCAGTATCAAAAACATCAAAGACAATAATGCAGTTGCTTTCATCTCCAGTGTGTGCTTGCACTTCAAAGAAAAGCAAAATGCTCACCCTTCCGCCAGTACCCCCGAAGGAGGATGAGCCTATAGTTGAAGATAAGTCTCCATCACTTCTTTGGGAGAACAGGGGAAATAAAAGTAAATTTTGCACAGCAAAAAAAAAAACACCACAAAAAGGTTTACACTATTTCCTTCACTGTGATGGTTGTATCATAGGTCATTTCCTGTACTCAAGAATTCTCTTGTTTCATTAAGAAATGCAAGCAATGATATACCCCTCAAACCCTGCTCTTCACTCAAAAATTGTATTTCCTTTGTTTATCTCCCAAATCTAAGGCTAAGGCAGTGTCCTCTGAGATAACGTTCTTCATCCTAATTATCACTTCTGCTAAATGTGCTGATTGCACACAACTGAACATGAGTATTTGCTCACTCACATCCTCCCATACTTTTTATCTTGGAATGGATGATATTAAATTTAATTCTGTGAAGCCACTTTGTTAACGATTGTGTGAAGGGCATGCTCAGTTACTCTGGCACTGTGAGGAGAGGCAGAAAAATAAATCTACCTGTAATGCCTGTTTAAGAGTTTGCTGTAAAACCAGCAAATTTTAGGACTGACAATGCTATAGAAAATCATGAATGTGATGATTCCGTAAATTCAAGTATGTGATTCAGCACTCCTGACTGTCAGTGAGAATGTGGTCCCAAAACAGTCCCCAGAAAATAACAGAGAAACAAATTCAGGACATTTTCCTTCTGTACTCGCTTTGGAGATTTTTATTTTTCAGGCAAAAGTTATTGCTAAAGATATGCAGTAAACCGAAACTTATTTCTTTGAGTGAGGACAGGTTTAAAATGGTTGTTGAAATGAGACTAAATCCAGTTTTGGCTTTTTCTCCATGCTGCTTTAGCTCAGTTTCAAAGCTATCACTGATCAGGAAGCTTGACAGGCACAGTGTTTGGAAATCCTCACCAATGAGCAGTAACAAGATTTAAAAGTGAAGCCTCTGAAGAGAGCCAGTTTGCTCAGTCAGCTTTAGAAATTCAGTTATTTAACCAACTGCAAGCTAGACTTATTTTATTTTTGTCTATCAGATATAAATCCTACACAAATTTATGTGTGTGCCAGAGCTTAGTGAATATCAATACATAAAATAATTGTGCACACATTCACAGATTTTTTTCATAGTGTAGCAGTCAGCTGAAAAGGGATTCATAGCACAGTAAACTGAACAGGTTTGCTTTTAGATGAGGGTCCTTAGGAATAGAAATATTTGGAAAACACTTTAATAGGGAAATATATTTTTGGCCTGTTTCCACTGTCCTTCTGTGGCACTGAACAGGAGTTTGATCTTTAGGCATGACCATTCTTGCAGAAGTACATGGCCTGAACTGAAACCTCATAGTCTGGTTGCCAGAGTGGTGAGTCAAGCCACAAATAATGTGGCAATTTTCAAGACTTAATTATGGTAATAAACAGGCCTTTAAAGCATAGCAGGCCTCCTGTGTTATAATTGTCACTGGTAGATAGTAGTATTTTGGCAATGAAGAAGATAAGTGGTTTTGGTTTTTAACCCAGCGATCATTCTCAGTTAGGGATGGAGGGAACGAAATCTCTAACAGTTTCAAGTCTCATTCCCCCGACTGTGGTGGCATTGTTGAACAAGGAGGAAAGAGGGGAATACAGAGAAGAACTGCTGCAAACTTGTATCTGATGCTGCTGTATTTTGTTGGGCACTCTTGCAGTCATGTGAATGCACAAATAGATGTATTTAATATTAATAGTCAGCATTTCTCTCCAACTGTCACAGTGGCATCATTTCAAGCAGCAGCTTGAAATGTTATTTCTGTGACTGGACCTCTTCATTTTGCAAGAGAGAAGGAACTTGTTTCCTTTTTTACTAACTTGCTGCTTATGGGCATTTGGTTTGATTTCTTCTAGTCTCTGCTGCACAGGTGAGATTGTGGAATGGCTTCATTTGGGTACTGTAGCTTTATATTGTTACAATTTAGGATACATTCTAGTTGGAGTATTATACATCACCAGTCCATATGGTGATCAGTTGTAATTAGCTGGAGAATTACTGTAAGAGGGAGGTATTTGGAAATTGCAAGGTCATTTAAAAATGGCTTTGAATGATGAGCAGTAAGGGAAATTTAATAACACTTTTTAAACTGTTGTAACAAGTTCAAATGTGAACTTTTAACAATAGATTTTTCTGAAGCAGGGCTGTTGGCTTGTTTGCCTGGGATTTTCTGGTGTAGACGTAGAGACCTCTGAATGTATTGAAAGAGAGAACTATCATGTTATTTATGTTCTTACACAATGGTCTGGGTTTTTTCACATCCTATGAACTAGGTCTTTATAAGGCTTATATTGATAGGAACCTCAAATTTCTGTGCTTTAAAAATGACCTCTAAAGTCAGTCTTTGATCTCATTGCTATTCAATTATTTATATATATATATATGTGTGTGTGTGTGTGTATGAAAATACCTCTCCTATATGTATATTACCTATGAATGTATCCAAGTATTCCATACAAATGTAATTAAATACCCGTACAGGTATATGAATGTATTGTATTTTATACCAAGGGGGTTTATAGTGGTTAGATATGGAACCTGCTGAATGTGTGGGCAAAAGAGATGAGTTAGAGGTCTCTTTCTTCCACTGTAACATGAATGTACTTTTTTGGATATGCTTTCAGAAACATAATGACACAGTTATGGCATGCTTCCTTCGTGTCTGGAGCACATTGATGACAGTCTGTCAAGTCTGTCTTCAGTGTTTTAAACTTCCTGAAACTGAAGGGGTTTTTTTTGTTTGTTTTTCTTTTTTTTTTTTTTCCTGTGACAGAGAAATGCAAAATCAGTTTGATCCATCAGAAATCAGCATAACCTGCTGATTGTCTCTTCAAAGGGAAGACAAGAAATTTTGACATGAGTAATCCTGTGTGCTCAGTGTAGTGTGTTTGCTGCACATGTGTGTACTATGCAAAGCTCTGCTCTTCGCTAGAAAAGGTGTAGTAGCTTATGTACCTGCCCAGAAGCAAGGACATTTCAAGCAGTCCAAAACAGATCAGAAAGCCTTGGTAAGGAAAGGCTCGAATGGGTGTAGGATGGCTGGCTGGCCACAGTGCCTTCAGAAGTCCCAGGTCCCTTGGCAGCTGTTCCAAAACTCCCATGCAAAGTGCAGGTCCTAAATGCTCTTCAGCTCCTTCAACTGGGTTGAATATCCAGTCAGAGATGAAAGCAGGTGACACACATCAGTCTTGTGAAACCCTTGGCTTCCTTAGAGAACTGGTGCAGAATGAAATAGATGAAACATAAATGCATGTCATTCTATTTCTTGAAAACACAATTTCATGTAAAATTTATATATTTTTAAATTAAAATAAATTACTACCAATCATAAAGCCTTGTTCTTTCCTGAATAGCTAAAGAACTGCATTTACAGAAAAGGACAGAAGAAGCAATGTTAAAGACATTAGATTTTCCGTTTTTGTTTGCTGTTAAAATATTTCAGAGGAACATGATGTTTTGTAGCTTATCTGTGTATCAGTGTGCAAAAGAAACTACTACAGTTCAAATATAAATGTATTGCTTCTCACTGAGCAGTTTGAGCTTGTGGTGAGTAGTAAAAATCTTGTAGCTATCTTCACAAAATGCATAGATCTTTCCATTGTGGTTTTGAAAGCAAATGTAGAATTTGACTCAGTGTCACAATCATCACGTTATTTAAGCATTTTATTTTCGTCTGTGAATATTGAGTTCCTCCGGCAATTTGGTAATGCAAAACAGATGAAACCCTTTAAGGAGCTGCTGGCTGGCACAAAAGCTTTTATTATTTAAAAGAAAAAAAAAAGTTAATCTCTTGAAAATGTTATACTATTGACAAAGTTGCTTGCAATAATTAAGAAATTTAAATGAGTCACTCAAAGAGCTGTAACAATCGGGTATTATGGTTTCACAGGAAATAACAGTTTCAGATATTAAATGTTCATATTGTGGCACGAAAAAAATGCTTTGGGTCTTAAGAGTAGCTTATCTTCCAGTGGAATTAACTCAAAACAATATGCAGTGACTCTGATGCCTAGTTCTTCATTATTATTCAGAGACAGAAGTCGCTGGGGCTTTGTGCCCTGGCTCAGAGACACTGCCTGTGCCAAATCTTGGAGACAATCAGGTCCCTCGGCCTGATGAGGTATTTCTTTTAGCTCTGCAGTAAATAGAGTCTCCAGACTATTTCAGAAGCATTAGTGACTTTTCTTTGAAATAGTGTGCACTAAAAGCCAAGACCATGTCTAAAATAAATGAAGATAAAAATGCCTGTTCATTCCATCTATGCTTGATCATTATGTTGCTTCCATTTTAGGGATTTTTCTGTTGCTCTCACAGAGATCAGTGATAGTCCCTTAAGCAGTTTTGCCCTATGATTAAGTCAAGAGGTTTAAACTATTACGACTTCATTATGTGTGTTTACATAAATGTTTCAAATGACTTGAAATAGGAGTGTAGGTTCAGAAAAAAATTACAGTGACTTACCTTCTTTGCTTTTGGAAATTTGGAGTTTTTTGGGGGTAAAATCCAGTATTGATTAATCCTTTTTCTTTGTTATCTCCCATATTTGTTACACATAGCGCCTGTGATGTGAGCCATTGTGTCTGCTGTAATAAATGGGCCTGTGGAGCATGAGATTAAATTAAATTCTTCTTTGTTTCTTTTTTGTGAGACTCATCACTTAGGCCATGGTCTTCCTTGGTCAGGGAGCCCCAGCCCGGCACGCCTTTTTCCAGAGCCCTTGGAACTGCCCAGTAAACATCTCTTCAATCTTTATGCATGTTGCCTCGAAGCAATGCATTGCTATAGAGCAGATAGACTGGGTAGGGCTCTGCATCAGAAAACAGCTTGTCTTTTGGACAGGCAAGGTTGGGTATTAGTTACAAAGAAAGTTTGAGGATGCCTTTTTAATATTGGCATAACAGGATTAGGGATTAAGAAAATGCATAATGTCCCAATATAAGCAGGTGCAGCACTTCAAGAATTTTACACAGTTGTGTCTTGAAAGAACAAGTATTTTTCAGCTCATGTGCTACAAGTAAAGAAGACAAACTAAATAAATATAGTTTAGAATTAACTGTATTAGATTTTCTACAAAAGTTTGATAGGGACTCTGCCTTAGGCGGATGAAATTTACAGTGTTGAATTGGAAATTATTTGCTTTTTGAATATAACTGTACTATAGCTATAAAACCTAGTGTGGAAGTGTATTACATATGTAACCTTGATTAAGTCAGGTTGTCCTTTGCAGAGGAACAGCAAATGTTTTATTTGATTGTCTCTAAAACTATATTCCTTCATGTTTAAATAATCCCTTGTCTCTGCATGAATGCCTGCACATTAATGTTTAAATGTGTTTAAATGTCAGTTATCTGGCATTAGAAAAAACATCATTAATGCCAGATATTAAGCAATTATCATGGTGGGGGAAATAAGGTTTAGAAACACATTTCTGCACTTGTGATTTACTTAGTCGAGATTTTGAATGTATTACCTCAAGAATTAAAATAGTTGACAAATATTCCAAGCATCAGAGCAAATAGACCTATCACTTTTATTTTTAAAATATATAGTTATAGTGACTAATGTGATTCTTAGGAAGCCAAGAGACCAATAGTTCCATTCTGATCTAGAGCAGACTTATCCTCTTGGACATGAGATTTCTTGTCTGCACTGCAGCTCCCCGTTGGATATTCTGCACTCATCCTGTGATCTCAGCAAATGGAGCTACTAGATATGATGTGTGTAGGCTGAGCAAGGGGTACACATGGCCCAGCTAAGGGCACTGCTGCACAGAGCTGCTCTCTGCTGCAGGCAGACACTGGCAGGGGTTTACCAGGGAGCCTTGAAAGTACTTCTGTCCTCAACTGTATGTCATTTTTGCTGCTCATGTTTCAGCCTTTAGGAGAGTAAAGGCTTTAGACACAGTGAAACGAAGTGTGATGCAATTACCTTGGGCTTAGGAAAATGTAAAACTACATTTTTTGCATTAGCTATAACTTGAAGCTGATTTGTTGTCGTATTGGAAGATGGCAAGCCAAGAGTTGGATATAAGGCAGTGACACCACTGACTCCCCTTTTACTTTCAGTTATTCAAATGACACAATAGATTTTAACATGCCCAGGAAGGTTTTTCATTTGCTGGTAGCAGGGCATTCAGCTCCCACTGAATACATTTGTTTTAGTGCCTGAATGAGAACTAAAGATTTTGGGAAATTTGAGCCTTAACTTCTTTGATTACCAAGCAGTTGCACTGGAACTATTTCCCGGTGTGGCGTAGGCAGAGACACAGCCGTGCTTTCCATCTGAAGTCCTCAAAGTGCTTTACAAAAGGCATCAATGTCTGGATCCCAGGGGAGCAACAGGAGTCCCTAATCGTGCAGGCAGCTGAGCCAATCTAATTAATCACTGCTGCCTAACATGGGAGCTTGTGCTCCCAACCCTCTTCCATACCCTGCTCCCTTGTGTCAGGTTTAGCAGGAGGAGCAGGAGATTGCCTTTTTCATATTGGAGTGAAGTGACTTGACTCCAGTTTATGGAACAACAGCCAACACCCAGCACTGGGGACTCGGGAAGAGAGGTGGGAAAAGCTTCAGTACAGAGCTCACAGAGTTTAACATCAGTAAAATGCCTAGAGCTTATATAACAATAGTAAATAATAGAAAATTTCTAGCAGGTTAAAGTTTACACACCCATGCAATATCTTGTAGTTATTTATTGTCTGCGGTTATTTTAATAAGAAACAATCTTATTTAAAAATAATGTACTTCCTTGCAATTTGTGCGTGTTCTAGCAGGTGAAATCATTGGTGAAGTCTGATCATTCTTTATACCGAGGCAGTAGAAACAAGTCACACAAGGAAACTGCTAAGCACAAACAGCCTCTATTTCTTGTACTCCCAGATACTTTTAGTAAGTTTGCCTTAGCTGAGGTTTTAATTTAGCATTAACAAAGGATTTTGTGATGTTTTATATTCTGTAATCTAGTATTCAGCCTGTGATTTCATTCAGAACTACTATACATTTAAATATCAGTTTGGAACCTAGATACCACAGGAGAATAGTCCTGGAAAAATCTAAATTATTGGTTATGAGCTGATCTAAAACGTACAGTATTGAAACATCTTTTGAAATATGCATTACAGAATATTTAAAGAGATCATACAAAATTCATCAAAACCACTTTTCAGAAGCAGCTACTTCTTCATCAGGGTTTTACATGTCACTGGTTGTAGTCCCAAATTTTTCAGGCATTTACATATAAACAAAACTCTGCATATGCACACACACAGAGCTCATCTCGTACCAAGTGTTATGTTAGAGAAGAGAGGCAGCTGTGCTACTCTTGAGGTATGGAAAACTGGATAAGAGATCTAAACTAGTAGTGATTACACAGCAAACAGGTTCTGCAATACCTAATTAGTATTTCATTAATAGGCAGGGAAATGCAGAAAAGACCTTTGTTAGTGGTCATCCATACTCAATATATCCAAATGTACTTTTCTACCTTCCGTATATTTTTAGGGGTTTTTAACTATTCCCTGTGTTGGAATTCCTATACAAGGGCAGGCTGCTCCTTCAGTCAAAACTTTGAGTATGTAACAGCATCCCACCTTACCCATGTTGTTTACAATTCTGGAGCATTTGTGCATCTATTTTGCTCATTCTTGTGTTTACTTGTGTTGTCTCCATACTTCTCTGTCTAGTAAGAGAGACCTTGTAGAATTCCATCTCTCAGCAGTTCCCAGTTCTTCAGTTTGCCTGTCACAGAGCTGCAGCTTTGCCTCTCTGTGTTCTGTGCTGAATGGTCCTTCCCTCTGCTGTCAATTTTGGAGACTGCACAGAGGCAGAGAGACCCAGGCTGGCAGACAAGTTGTTAAGGGCTGATCAGGAAGTTTCCTGTGAAACAGGATTTCCTGAAAGCTGTTACTCATACGGGAAGTATGCTAATCAGGGATAGAGGGAGAAGCAAAAATGAACACAATGTGGCTTTGCTGTCTCCACATTTCCCTAGATTTCAGCAATTTCTGTCCTGCTGAGGAATTCACATCTGCTGAGACCATGTTGCTTCTGTACATTCCCAGCCTGACTGTGGACCTTCAGTTGTGAATATGTGAATAAACCCCACATCTGCTTTAAAAAAAAGACCAGAGAGGGAAGTTGGGTACAAAAATAAATTTTCAAGTCTCTTGTAAACAGCACTTCGCAAATTACGTGCTCCTTATACATTGTTAACTAACATAACATACCAAAATTTACCTGCATAAAACTTGACAGTTACATACTTGTCCAGGAGCCAGAGTGACCAGCTAGGTATTAACTCAAGCATCTATCAGAACATAAACATCCTCAACTAATTCATTATCTCAAAGCAACCTGTGCTGTAGCCACACCAAACAGATGTACCTTGCAGCGTGCCTTGAAGGTAAACAGAAAAGGAAAAATTTGACCTGCAACTTTTTTCCAAATCATTATAAAACTACTTTGACTCTTCTTCCTCCCTAAGGCATTTAAATAACTATCCAGAAGTAATTATTCTATTTTACGTAATAAACCCCTTTCCACATGCAGATTTGGATTTCTTTGCACAGCATGTGATTTTTGGATGAATCATATATTTTGAGAGCACAGTGTTTAGCTTAAAATTAAAGGAAGAGTTTCATCTCGGGTCAGTTCTGCACAGTATCAAGCATGGACAGCTGGCATTCAAAACTTACAAACCAGGAAGATGCCTAAAAAAATCCCCAGTCTTGTTTTGATAAAATCTCTCAGGATTCATTTGTGTTGCCCTTTTCCTGAGGCAATAAAGAGAGAGGGTATTTTCAGACCGAGGATCTTAGTTAACACAAACATTCTGTGGATGCTGGAGAGAGTTGATTGCCACCCTCCTGACTTTGCCTTAGGAAGGGTAAGTGATTATTTTAGCACTGGCATCATTCTGAAGGACTGCAACATATTTTACTTTGTTAACCTTTCTTATTCTGTTGGATTATTTGGTCAGAGTCAAGAGACTTAAACTGATGGTTTTCACTTCCATGATTTGCCAGCCCCTATAACTGGTGTAGTGCCAGGTTCACTCTGAGCTGTCACTGGGCAGGAGTGTTCCAGCTACATCCACCTGTTTGTGCTCTGGCTGCCAGGAGAGTGATTGGTTGTCAATTTGGCATCTTTGCCAGCACTGAATCCACATTTTTTTTTCTTATCTAGTTTTTGGTTTTTTTCCTGGAGGAGGACAGTAATTGGCATTGGTAGTTTCAAACTGTGTATTATGAATTTTCACAGACATCAGGATAGACACGCTTAATACAATGGCTTGCTGGATTATCTTTTCCTTCATGTTTTAGTGAACACAGGGGTATTCTAGGTGGTACCTGAAATTGTAAAAGCAGCAGATCACAGCTGAAGACACTGTCTTGCATTGACTGCCTAAAGCTGTTAAAGGTAATCAATTCCTGTCTTTAGTTTATCTGAACTTATGCCTTATTTAGCTTACCACAAAAACATTTGATCACATGCAGAGGTTTTTTTGTTGTTTAGTTTTACCCAAACAGTAGTGTTAACAGAAAGAAATAAAATCAGTAGTTGATCAAGACAAGTTTTTTGCCACCATTGTAATTAATGAATTGATATGAAGTGACTAGTGTAGTTTTATTTTCCTTAATTGTGTAAACTTGAGAGAGAATAAATTCAATGGTATAAAAAACTTCATCTGAGGCATATCAGCCTGCCACTGTGTCTCCTTTAGGAATGTGATTTGATGAGAACTGCCTTAGTGATAGTTTTGTTTGGGTTTTCTCTTTTACAATACTTGATGGCCCTGTCAAGTAACTTCTCAGAGAGTTGTGGATTATCTCTATGGCCAGTTCCTGAGGACTTTCGCTTGTCACAAATACACTTATGCTGGAAAGCAAAAAAATTACACACTGTGCAGGCTACAGGTCTTGCTAATGGGTAACACAATGAATTTCTCTGGCACAGCACACTTCTGGGTGCTCTTTCACCACAGGTGAAGTCAGGCAGCACACAGGGCAGGGGCCTTTTCTTCTGTCTTTATTCTATTAGTGGTGGGAGAGGGAAAATGAGAAGGGAGCAAAGTTAGAGAATAATCCTAAACGGAATTTTCAGTACATACTGATTCTCCAGATTGACAGTTGTTTTTTAACATACAGTTCATTAGATTAGAGTTACGTGAAACAGACAATTTCTTCTTCTAGTTGCAATTCTGAAGAGACTTTCCTTCCTGCAGGCTGCCCCAAGCATCCTACTGTAGTTCCTTTCCAGACAAGAAGGAGGATTCGGTCAAGAGCACTGAGACTGAGCACTGGCTCTGTCCTCAGTCTCAGGAGATGTATTTCCTAATGAACAGCCAAATGTGCATGTCTTTTGCCATACTGTATAACCCAAACTATAAACTGAGGCAGGTTGTATAACTTGAGACTCTTCTGATTCAATGTAATAGAACTTTATAACTAAACAATTACTGTTTCAGTCTTTAAAACATTTTTCATTGTAGCTGATACTCTCCAGCTTTGATGCAAAGTAAGGAATTCTGAACAATTTTAATTTTTCAAATACTTTTTTTTTTCATCTAGTAGATAAACCTCTCCAAAGCTGCATGTTTTTCATCACTGACCAAAACAAAGAGCAAAGTAGTAAATGTTATACAGTGCCTAAGATGTGGAGTGAAGCAGTGCTGTAAGGCATTTGAAACATGTTGCACCTCTGAGCATCTGATTCCAAATAATTATCTTCCAGGAAACTTTAGGACTTTACTCTTAAATTCCCTATAAGAAAGGAGGATGTCTGAGAGTTCTAGTTGTTGCTTCCAGTGTTTACAGAAGAAATAACTTGTGTCCTTTCCAGCAATACATTGGCTAATTTCAGGGAATTAGTTCTCCTGGCCAGACCTGGAGCGTGCTGAGCAATTTATATAAGGCCAAAGGAAGAAATAGGGAAAGAGCTTCCATGGGATATTTTTTCACTAAGCTCTGTTTATGTTCAGGGTCTCCCTCTGCTGCCTTTACATTAAGAGTTTGTCATTCCACTGCAGTTGCCAGTGCTGGGTGGGTCCGTGGCACAAGAGGAGTGCTGCGGATGGTGTCTGAGGGCTTGGAAGCACCATGGAGTGACGCAGTTCCAAACACACCACTGTACCTCCTCTCCCTCACCCAACAGAGGTGCAAGGCAAGCTTGCCCCAGAGGGAAGTCACTAATGCAGATGCAGGCCCTGTGGTGTTAAACCTGGCCCCTGCACTGGCTCTCTATGAATACCCAGAGGGATGTGTGTTGCTGTGATGTGAGGCCGGCAGGCCCAGGCAGTGTCCTAAGGCGTTTGGCTTGTACGCTTTCAAGTGTAGGCGAGTATTAAATTTTCATTGCAATGATACTGTTTGCAGCTAGAATGCTTTTTGAGCACATCAAAAAAAAAGGCCAGGCTGCCATGATTCGAGGCCAGAAGTGGTAGCTGGGCAAAACAAGGGAGGGCTAGCAATGTTACATCTGCTCAGAGCAACTGCATCCAACTTCTTATCTGAATAAAATAAACGTCATGTTCAATTTGTAGTATGTTAGAATTATTGCTACAAAGAAAACAACCTATTAAGTGAGGAGATAAGTGCTGGAAAGAAGCATTTCCCAGCCAACAGGGCAGAAGGGGGATACACAAGTAGGTACACGTTGGTTCTAGACAGATACAAAGCCCAGTGAAATGGCAGAGAGAGAACTGAAGGAAAGCAGAACACATTACAGTTATGCCCCAATGAATATCAGAGTGCATCAATTTAGAGCACTATTAATTTACTATATTTTGAAATAATAGTATAAAACAAATACAATTTCATCTTGTACATGGACTCTGAATAATGTTGTGTGGGTCATTCCAAAGGACAGAAGTGATCTTAGTCTGAACTCCCACCACTATAAATGTGCCTAATGTCTGGTGTAATTACCACACTGCTATTTCTGTTCTGTGCTGAAATCAGTTTTGTCCTTTGGGTTTTGCACTGCCAATTATCAAAATAAAATATGAATATGAATAAAGTAACAGTGGAAAACTGCAAATAAAATAATAGTAAGAATCCAGAACAGTCCATATGGGACCATTGTATGTACAGCGATCAGAGCAGCATGATCTTGCAGCACGA
Source organism: Scytalopus superciliaris (assembly GCA_013400415.1). Lineage (NCBI taxonomy): Eukaryota > Metazoa > Chordata > Aves > Passeriformes > Rhinocryptidae > Scytalopus > Scytalopus superciliaris. Next base: position 1,652,936 of record VXBX01007795.1, read on the forward strand.
GCTCTATTGTCTGCATTCCACTGCTTGCTCCCACCTTTGGAACTCATGGTGACAACACTTGAAATTAAGAATGTTAATGACTAACTGATTAACAACAGAGAAGGCATTTATCAACAAGTGAGTTATAGTCATTGTTACAGTAAAACCTCTGAAAAACCTTTTGAATTATATAACTCTCATGATACAGCTGGAGTTACTTCAGTATAGTTCAGTGTAGAATCAGTTCTTAAAAGAGCAGCCAATTCTGTAACCAAGTTTTAGAAGCTCTGGTGTGCTCTGCTCCCTCTCCTCGCTCTCCTCTCTCCCTGGACCTGTGCTTCCAGGGCTGTGTCCCGTTGGCTGCACCTCTGCCAGATTCTCTACCTTTTTTTCCTTATCAACAATTCCACATACTTTTCCTGCCCAGTTTTCGTTGCCGTTTATTTGGCAGAGCATTTGGGTAGGTGTTGTCTCTGACTGTCTTCATTAGTGTGTTCATTCAGAACAGTTTCAGGTTTTCTGTGAGGCCCTGGCTGTGCTCACTTGTGCCATGTTGGCCCCATTTGCTGCTCCACATCCATCAGGCATTTAGAAGTGTAAAGTAGATTTCTTTCAAAACAAACAAATTCTGAAACTTCTTTCTATGTGGGTACAAAATGCATTCCAGCCCATGAGAGAAATGTCCAAGCAAATAACTTGCCCCTTGTACACTTCTCAAGTATTTATTTAGGGATGGCAGCAGGGTACAAGGCTGAATGCATTCCAGAATAAGACATGGAAAGAACATACGGCACACATGTAGCAACCTCAGCTACTAGCTGGTGCAATGCATTGATTGCACCAAATGACTTGCTAATAGAAATTAAAGCCTTAGTTGCTCACACTGGTGGATATTTGAAAATCCATCCTTCCAAATCACATTGATGGCTGAGCTGAGCTTCCCTTGCTGACCTGGGTTAAGGATGTCTGCACTCACTCACAGCAGTAGAGAAGGTAAAGTCTGGCTGTCTGGAATGGCTTTTCACTGTTCTGTTGTAGAATAAATCATGGCTTCCTCAGACAAAATATATTTTCTTCTGCGCTTCTAATTCAATAATTGCAATAATTCTAAACTGGAAGCAAAATTAAAGAGATAAGTTTTAATATTTATATTATTTTATAATAGAGATTTTCCCTCATTCTCAGCCAATTTGTTGCTCACATACATAAGAAGATGAGAGTTTTCCTCTCTCAGAGATTAAAGACTGTCCCCATTTTCTGATTCCTTGCTCCATCTTTGTGGCAATAGGACAGAGTAAGTTGTTCTGATTCTTACCAGTGTGTCTGGAGACATGCAGGACAGCAGTCAAGCTTTGCCAGCATCTGCAAACCATTAGCAAAACTTCCAGAAAATAACCCAGTTGAAAATCTGAGTGAGAAATTTCATGTGCATGAATCCAAGTACTATTTTCATACAGAAATACAAATTCTGAATATGCATGAGAGAGAAAAAATTTTACTTCAGAAATCTGGCTAAGACATTATTCCCACCAGGACATATGATCATTGAAAGAAAATGGAAAAGCATGGAAGCACCAGCTGTTTGTGAATGAATCAGATTTGGCCTGGTTAACATCAGAGATGAATCAAATATGGTTCTGTTAGGATGATAAAGACTGATGAATTGAAGAAGGTTTAGAAACCCTCTGAGGATTTGTCTGAAGTCAGTGTCTGGCTAGTAAAAGTGCCTATGCTGGTAAATAAATATAAAATCGTTATTGGGTTATTTACTTGTTCACCCTTTAGTTAAAGACTCCTTATCAGTGTCCTGGTGGTATCATTCTACAATACCCTAACAAAATCAAATACCCTTGAGACTCCCTATTTCAGACAGAAAGTTGCCAGTCTGTGTGTGAATGTGAGTCCATGTGTAATGTCTTCATATAATGTAGGCTGTGTTTACTAAGGTATCTTGTCTACTGGTTTGTTCAGCTTAGTTTTCAAGAGAAATTTTAATATCTTAGATATAAATATGTTATAAAACCTCAAAAAATGTTTTATGTAGGAAAAGGGTGCTTCACTGACATTAGAGCAACTGTGTGATTGTGTGAGAGCTGATTTGGCTGAATTTTCCAAGTGAATGTTTGTGACTTGGTTTAAAATTGGGAAGAATGTCCAGTTTGTAACTACAGTGCTACTGTAAAATGCTGCTGGTAGGACTGGATACACAACAGTGCCTGATGGCTGAAGAGAAAAGTAGCTGGACTATTTTGTGTTTGTATTGTTAGCTGCAGAATGTTCAAGTAAAGAAGAAAGGTCCTGTAACAAATGACTTCTAAAGTTTACAAATAGATGAAAAAAAAATGTTTAAAAAAAATTATCAACTCAAAAATATTAAAGTATTTTTGGCCCAGATTGTTATTTACATGGGTGCATATTAGCAACTGCAGGTAAATATCTCTGCATATATTAAAGAGCATCACAGGAATAGGATATGATGTGCTTTGCAGCACCACTGATGTTTGGCATTTGCTGTTTTCAGCAGAAGTGCTCCTGGTGTTCCAAACATTTGGAAGGATTCTGGCAGTGGAGAAATGCTGTCACTCTCAAAGATTTTCATGTCATACATTCAAAAGACAGTAATCCAAAAGCTCCAAACCAGAATCTTACAGTTAACAAAAACCAACCTAATATGAAACTTTTAAAGTGACTTTCTGAGGGCATCCACTCCACATTATACCTGTAGCTCAAAGTAAAATTGCACTTGGGTTCACTTTGTGCGAATCAAAGATGCCTGCTATTTAATTTCATTCAAATGTTTAGCTATGCTTCATTGTTACCACATCAGACAGCAAACACAAATCCAATAAAATGTAAACCTTGCTTTCATTAAGCTGAAAGCAACTTGCTTGTTGAAAGTCTTTGAGATTGACTCTTTTAGAAAATAGTTTATTCTCAAAGGTAAGCAACCTTGGTCAACTTGAAGCTCTATTTAATCCCATGAGAGTGATTGATTTTTTTTTTTTTTTTTGTTTTTTTACATGTTATGCAAAATTTTAAATTTCTTCTT
>VXBX01007795.1:1655998-1721486 GCA_013400415.1 Scytalopus superciliaris
TTCTTCATTCTGTTTATTTAGATTAAGTAAAAAAAAAAAAAAAAGGTTGCTATTAGTGATTCTCTGTTCTCAAGAATAAAAGAATCCACCGTGGTACCACCTAATATTGCAGTGTTATTCTTCTTATGTTAATTGATGCTTTTAGTGATTGATAGATTGTGTTCTTCCAAGTATATACTCACTCTGAAAACTGCCAATGTTCATTGAGAGGTGAGACAGCACAGATGATTTAGCTCACAACACCTTACACCAGTATATTTAGGTAAATTTAGAGTAACATCTCTTTCAAAATGTTAAGGGCAAGTTTGAGAGGGACATTAACTCTAATGCAGGCCTTGCTTGGTCATTGTCAGAATTCTTTCCAGTGACAAAATACTGTGATTTTATTTAATGAGGGAGGCTGTGGGAATAATGGGGGGGTTTGCATCTGTCTATGGTGACCTAAGCAGCAATTCTCCAGTGCTAAGGCACTCAGAAAATCTGTTGACTTTGATACAATAGATCATTTCAGAAGTGCTTCTGAGCTTGGCCAGGTGTTAATGAGTGTGCAGGTCCCAGCCCCTTCCTGTGCTGTGCAGCACTGAAGGGATGAGGACCAGAGTATGTGGGGTGTGGTGTGGATATGCCGAATGTTCCTGCCACAGCTGAGTGCTTCCAGCCTGTCCTGGGCTTTGCCTGTAACCTGCTGCTTCTATCTCATCTTTTAGACATTGGGGCAGCCCAGCATTTTGAGCATCTTGGCTGTTGAGTCTACAGAGCTGTGCTTAGCATTTAGCTTTGTGTTACTTTCATGTGGTCACAAGGTAGAGAATATGGTGAAGTCCTACCTCTCTCTGATGGGATTTTCCCTTTAAAGTCTGGTCAGGATGGTAGAACTGTGACTGTCATAACTGATCCAGTCTGATGTATTTTAAATGGTGTTTTACAGGTAACCATAAGAGTCTTGTTTCCACATTGCTCCAAGTATTTGCACATTTAGCTTTCCTTGTACAAAGAAAGTTCAATAGCTTTATTTGTATTTAACAGGCAAATCGAAGCAAGAACATAGGCTGTGCTCTGTTGGCCTGGGGGAGCTTTGTAAAATACTAGAGGATACAAAAGGTGATTGAGAAAGGCAAGATATTTGCATCTCTAATCCCTCTCTCTCTAAGCCTGTATCTCTGTTGGAAATTTCTAGTTTCTATAAAATGAAAAGATTGTCTCATCCAGGCCATATCTATTACAGATTGCAGATGCACAAACCATACAAGAACTGTTCAGGAATAAAATCTATGTGGTACATGTGTTTGGAGGAACAGGGAATGGGGAAAACCTGATATATGTTACATATATATATATATGTGTGTGTGTGTGTGTGTGTGTGCAGTAAAACAAAATGGGCAAACTGTTTTGGTCCAGTGGGTTCAGTCTGATTTCCTTTTCAGAACTGTGTTGTGAAGATGGCTAAGCTTTGCTTTGGCCAGTGCAGAAAGATTTGCCTTCAAGCTTTTCAGCTGTCCCCAGAGAAAGGACACTTTTTCCAGGGTTCAGAAATAATACAAAAATTAGGAGCTAAAATCTTTTACTGTCAGGTTAATCATGCCTTTTGGACTGTAACATTAAAAACAAGATTTTTGGTCTACCAGTCATTCATAATAATCTTTTATTAGATTCACTAGAGGAGTTCTAGCATTTTATTTTTTTTTTTCTGAAAAATGGCTATCTACCCTGGTATAAATCAGAATCTTTTTGCCGCTACTTTCCAAATGGATTATTTCAAATGCTCTTTCTATTACATCTAGACAGCATTTAGAAAATGTGCTTCATATTATTTACAAGAAAGTAAAAGGGTTATATCAACTGATGGGGGGTTTATTACCAATTTTTATTATTCTTTTTAGTTATTAATGGAAAATATGGTTATTGATTAGTGTTTTATAATCAATGCTTGCTAGACTAATATTAATTGAGGAATACATAGCTGTATATAATAATATGGAAAAAATACACATAGTAATTACTGAATTGAAAGAATTTTATTTTTCTGGTGAAAGCCCTAAAAGAGCATAATTTTTGGGTTGGCTGAAATGCTTTATCTGGTATGAACTGGCTTGAACTGTCTCAAACAATAATAAATGACATTGCTAGAAGGCAACCATGGTAAATTGTTTGCTGCACTGCTGTGCAGGTTACTGTTCTATTTTACCCCCATGATCTCAATACTAATGACAGTAAGGGAATAAATGAAGCAATTTCTCCAGAGTATGTCTAACTATGTTGGATTTTATGTCCAGGAAAATTAAGATATAATAGTACATCAGCAGAACTGAACCTGATACCACAGTTTTGTTAGTATTGATCTCAGGCTTGTTTGCAGTGGATTGGGGTGAAGGGACAAATTGAATGAGCAAGTCCACATTAGCACTGTTTAGCACCTTGCATTTATTAGAGTGGGAAACCACTGGAGTTGTAATTACTGCTCTGCATTAAAAATTACATCATTTTTACTCCTTGGAACTTGAGCGTTTCAGTGAGAAGTCTGGGAAATTATATTTTAATGTGCTTGTTAGCACAGCTGTCTGAATGCTTTGCTTGCATTGGCTGTGACATCAGTGAGACTGTGCTCTCAGGCAGGAGTGTTGGGCAGTGCATTTACGAGAGGTAAACTCCCTTCTCTTGGTGACTCGGGGAACGTCTTTGAGAACTTATCTGCTCTTCACTTGAGTCTTCCTCCTTTGCCTCCTGTCATTCTGAGAAAGTTCCAAATTTATTCTTAACCAGCCTTGTACTTCCAGGTAGCTAGAAGTCAGTGGGATTCACTGTCCTTCATGCACTGATAACTTCTATTTCAAAAGCATTTATGTAAAACCAGTAGAGATAAAATTCAGAATCCAGAATCCAGCATGCTTCATCAAAAAACAGGATGATAACTGACAGCTTCAGAAACTGTCTAAATTTAGACATCTGAAAATTGTGACATAATCCTTTTATTTTTTCACCTATGACAACCCAGTATTAAAGTGCTTAAACTTGCAGCCTCACCTACCAGTCAGTTCTCACCTCCAGCAGGCTTCCTGCAAGCAGAGTCCTCTAACATACAGAATTTTGAACCACACTACATTTTTAAAAGAAGCCCTGGGTAGGTTCTTCACGCATTTCTCATTCCTTATGCCACTGCTGTAGAATATTTATTTTCTTTTACAGAGAATTTGTTTTTAGTTAAAAAAATCAAATATCTTGTAACAGTAACCATCTTTCAGTGTGTTTTCATGCAGCCTAGGAGTAGGGTCATATGGTTACATTCTGTGTCTTTGAAGAACAGAAGATGCTTACGAAAAGAGCATCTGTGTGATGAAGTAGCAGAAACAGTGACTAAGAGTCACTGCTCAGTTGTATTTGTTTAACTGTGATTTAGAGAGAAGAGCAGCATCTTCATGCCTGCAGACATGCACACCTCACCAACATTCATGGGCTTGAGTCCTTTTATTTGAAGCAGAAGCCCTGCTCTCTTTTCACATTATAATGTAGGATGCCTGTTAGTTTTCCGCAACTGACTTCTTTGTTTGGCTTGTAAGATCTTTGGGACTGTATTTTATTTTGTGTGTGGGCATGACAATGAAGTGGTATGTTTTTTCTTATTGTATGAGCAGTGCTCAAATAGGGAGAAAAGGGGAATAGTGTGTTTCTGTGTACTGTTCCCTCAATTAGGGCTTCAAGTCAAGTTGAAGTTAGCAGGGGTCATTCCATTAATTTCACTTTCTCAAATTTTTTCATACAATTACACGGGTTTTCTTAAGAAAGAATGAAATCCAAGGTGCTCAAAACTAAGGGATAGGTTCTGATAGCAGTCAGGCAAGCTACTCCATCTGAATCCTGTCTTAAGCTTTGCCTCCTTCAGAATCCAAGATATTTCAAAATACCTGTAGAAACTTTTAGACAGTCTGTATAATGTCAACTGCTTCTTAATCAGGACAAAGTGACTGCATTTTTGATAAGTTAAGAAGAAAACCAAAAATTCTTACATAACGTTTTGGGTTTTGGAGGTGTGGAGAAGTTAGATTGTTTCCTCTTATACCAGAACTTGTAGAACCATGGATCCCCTCAGGCTGGAAAGTCCTCATGGGACCTCTAGTCCAATGTTCTGCTCAAAGCAATGTCAGTGCTGAATTCAGACCAAGTTGCCTGAGCCTCTGTGAAGTTTACAGTCCCTTCAGGGATGGTGATTCCACAACCTTCCCATTAAACCTGTTCCAGTGCTTTATTACCCTCATAGTGAGTGCTTTTATTGTGTCCTGTGGGAATCTCCCCTGAGTCAGATTGCAGCTGTTTCCTCACACTGTGCAGCTCCACACAGAGCCTGGCTCAGGCTTTGCTGTGACCTCCCGGTGGGGCTGACAACCTGCTCTGCAGTCTCCCCAAATCCTTCTCTTCTCCTGACTAAACCAGCTCCATTTCCTCAGCCTCTTGCTCTAGGTCATGTGGTCCTACTGTCTCAAAAGAACTGAGAGATTATTTCTAGCCGTGAAAGTTTCTAAATGGCAGAAACTCCCATCAGCTCTATTTACAGAAGGCTTGCAATCAGTTAGTCCAGAAAGAAACTACACGAAACGAAGATGATCTTTTCCTTGTAAGTCGTTTTAAATCTCCCAGCTGGGTTACCCAGCCAGAGTGGGATGATAAGGTGTGGTATTAACCCAGCAGAAGTGGAAGAGAGATCTTAGGCAGTGGCAGAGCTTGCTCTTCGCTGCCATGCTCCCATGGCAGTGCACTGCCAGCTGTCTGGGGCTGATGGAGTTCTCAGGGGTTTCTAAACTACTCTCCTTTTGTGTTCTGGATAGAGAGTGAAAAAAAGGGAATAGAGAATTCTGGAAAGAGAAAACATATTTCTGGTAAGGGAAACATGCAGTTTTCTGGTATGCTTGCTGCCACAAAGGAAAAAAGAATTCTGGTCAGTTCTCCTGGGTGACGGAAGGGTTTGAATGAGCAGAGCCAGGTGTGTGCACTGCTCAGTCATTTGCTTGGTAGATTTGGAGAAGGCCCTGGGTCTTGACATTCCCTGTGTGCTCTGAGGGTCTTGCTGCTGGTACTCCTGAGTGTCTGGATCTCTGTTTCTTCATGCACAGAATCAAAACTTCATTTTCATCTAAGTATCAACCAGGGAGGGATAAGTGTGGAACATAAAAACTATTTAAGGATGTTGAAATTTCAAAAAAAAAAAAAATCACAGAGAAGAAGTATTTTTAAGACTTGAGGTCTTTATTTCTGTGATAGAGAGTTCTGTCATCTCCAAATTTTACTTTAGAGTGTATACATAATACAGAATAAGTGAACAATGATTGAATCTGAATTTAAAAAAAAAAAAAGAAATCAGTGTTTTTTCAGGTATTGGAGGACTCTTAACATTGAAATGATCTCACAATATGTCTTTATTTTGATGGAACCAGATTTTTCAGTGAAAAGTTGTTGTCATTTTCTGACAGACTTTGTTCAGAAGAACAATTAAAATAAAAATCTATTGTTTTTGTTGTAATTCATACAGAATTTCTAGTAGGTCAGTAACACATTGCAAAATTATTGCCATGTAATCTCTCTAGGAATCAGGCAGGCAATATTCCTCCAGGTTCAGCACTTCATAGGCAGGTTGTCAGCCACTGAAAAATAACAAGTTAACAACAGTTTGGAAAAGAATACCAAGCTAATGGAGCAGTGGCAAAAAAGTTGGGTTGTTAAAAGCATGATATATGAAAGAAAGAAAGAATGGGCAGAACAGTATAACATGAAAAATGAATGGGCATTTCATTATGGAGGACTTCCCTCTTGTTTTCAAACACAGCGCTGCTTGCAGAACCCTGTGTGAATACTGAAAGTGGTTTGTTGGCAGCAGCCAGCCATGTCAGGTACTTGTGCCTTTTCTTAGCAAGAAATTTGTGTTGATGTGTCTTCGGTAAATTTTCAAATTGCAGAGCCACGCTAAATAAAATGTCATTTTCTGAATAAATTAGGATTTTATGCTATCATCCCAATTACTAATGGCAGCCTGTGTAATAAAATGTTTATGCTTCTCCTGAGGCAGCCTCCTCAATTTTTCTTACACCTGTGGCTTAATATAGGACAGAAGGTCTTCCAAAGACTGATGCTCCCAGTGGAACACTGCTGATTTTCAGGAAAAGGCTTGAAAATGATTTTAGTGTTTCTAGGTGAACCTCGAGGTCTTGTAGTTTTTAATTTGAACAGGCTTTTTGATGTGCAGGTATCAGCTACCACTGGGAGTAGCTTTTGTGTTATAGCTCATACTCTTCAGCTGGTAACCCCGCAAAGACAACTAAAATTGGCTTATTTTTCTTTGTTTAACTTGCATGAGTGCCCCAGCGTTCACAAGTGGTTTGATGTGTAGTTTTCTATCCGCTCTGTTGCTAGAAGAAGTTCAATATCACATAGTGATCAATGGAATATGGGAACATTGTAAGTAATGATCTGGTAAAATAGTTGCCAGAAATCTTTTTAAGGGTTGAAAATGTATTTTTCATCTGATGTATTTCATCCCACCAAAATTAGTATATTTATAAGGAGCTTGTCCAGAACTATTCAGATTTGGTTTAATTTTATTTTTTTTTGAATAATTTCTCTCCCTTTTCCCCCCAACATAACACCAAATGACAGAAAAATTAATATATGGTGCAATGTCATAAGCTGACCTACAGCTGAAACAGCACTAGGGATGTGTAGAGAGAATAATCCTTCACTGGGGTAGTTTTTCAGTTTGAGTCCCATTGTAACTCATACCGTAAATTCCAGCGCTTGTGCACTTCTTTCAGAATAAGCAAGGAGTGAGCAGTGTGTCTCCATGGGACATTCATGCCCAGTAACTGTGCCAAGTCTGCAAGGGGCAGCAGAGCCCTTTGCCGGGCACTTCCCAACCCGCCGGCTCTGCCCGAGTGTTCACAAGGTCCCGTGCACCTCTGCACCAGGAGTTCTCGGCCACCTGCTTGTCCTGAGGGTATTTTCTGATCATCACCATTTTTTCACCTCTCCTTCTAAATGATGAATGAATTACCCTTCAAACAGCAGCTGGTTTGATGGCAATGCCTTGGTTTCCAAAATAGATTTTTGCAGTGTTGGCTCCCACATGGACAGCTCGAGTAAGGCTGGTGTGTCCAGCATCTCACAGGAAGCTCGTGAGAGAAGCGTGTGACCATCACCTAAATGTTCAGGCAGTTTCTGTGTGTGAGTCTGAATGCACATTTGAGAAAACATCATCGCACCTTTGATACAAGACTCTCAAGTATGAAATCCTTTCCTTCCCCGGCTCTGTGAAATCTTCAATTCCTAATTCCAGCTTGACATAATTAATAATTTGAAAGGATATTTTTAAAGCCTAACAGCTACAGAGAATGGATATTCCCCGGGGTCCTAACTCTCTGTTTATGTCTAAAAATACGTGAAATGCAGCAGTCAACTGGTGTGCAAAACAATTAGTTTAAGCAAGTGGCTAATAATTATTCATTATACTTCAATGCTCAGAATTAAACCTCACTTAAACACCCTGCAGTTCTATTTTAAACCAGGGAAAAGCTGAACAGTGACACAGAACGGAAAACATTGTCACGTTGACTGTGTGCTTAAAAACTGCAGCTTTTCACAGAAACAGTAATTGCTCAATAAGTTATAAAATACACTAGATATCAACACAGAGTAATAATCATGCTGGAGATCAAGCCTTGCATCTCATGGAATGAATTCAAGGGTAGAAGTTGCTCTGAGAAAAGTAGTGAAAGTAAGATCCTGAGAAAGTGTTTGTTATGTAAAAAATATTATTTAGAACTCAGTTAAATTTTCCAAGGTGTGTGTTACTTGCCCAAAAGGTAAAGTTATTCAAGTTTTTCATGACTATAGGGCATGGGTTTTGTATAGTATTTGCATTATTTTGCCTGAAAAATGTAACAGAATACTCTCTGCAAAAGTAAAAGGCTTCATTTGGGTGTTTTCTAGTTAAAACTTGCAGTTTATCAGACCTTGCTTTTTTTCCTTTTTCTTAAATGATAACATTTAACTTCCCAAAGGATGAAAACTTTGACAATGAAAGCATTTCATCTGGAATTAAAGTAGCCATTTCTTACCAAATCAAAATACTTTCATGTTCATTTTGCTGAGCCAGAAACGTGGGGAAAATAATTTCAGTTTTAGACATGCTAGAAAACCAACCACACAAAAAAAACCCGCTCCCTTTTACCCTGAAAAGTCCTGTTTACTGAGCTCTTGGGGTGATGAGAAGGCTCAGCATTTCAGAGGAACTCAGGGTAATGCAGTGGAGCTGGGCAGGCAATCACTCTGAGAACAGGTTGGATTTTAAAGCTCACAGAGTTAATGCCTACAGACCAAGGTAAATCCTCTTTATCCTCTCAGGTGACGAGCTAGATCAGACAGATTGTATATAGAGATCTTTCCTGAGTCCTGCATTTAACTGGCTGGCAAAAATTGCCTTCTTGGAAAGTGTCATGGTAATTGTAGGAGTTCTAAAACAAAGCAAAATGAAGTGATTAGGGAGACACTCAAGAAGGAGATGATTGAAATTAAGTTCAGTCACACAGTTCTTCACAGGAAGGTAGTTGTGTGTTTTGAATTGTTATTTAATCAAATATATTTGATTTAATATTATATACTGCAGCTAACTTCCATTGGTAAAGCTGTGTTAGTATTATCAGATTTTTTGTTTGCCTTTTTTTGTTAATATGGAAATACTGACATGCCCATGCATTCCTGAAGAAACACTGCTGTTTGCAGTGGGCAAGTAAGGGAATGAGCATTTATGAACTCATATATTTTGATAAAATGAAATGTTTATCTCCTTGCATCTTTTTTTAATCTACATCTTGGGCCAACTCAAATATCACGTGAAAGAAAAAGGAGATAGAAGTAATATATGCTGAAGTTTCCACTCACGAAATTTTAGGACTTTAAAAAATTTACTACAAAGAGCAGCTTAAATAGCAAAGTGGCAGCTTTGTGAGTAAACATTTCCCCACTTTTTTCAGCAAGCTCTGTAAACTTAGATATGCAGATGAGTTAAATCTGTTGAAAAAACCATTCATTTGGAGAAAGGATCGCTGCTTACAGTTGTCATAAGCCACAGGGTTGCTATTTTGTCCATCACAGCGTAGATTCCATGTGAAAGCCAAAGCAAAACAGTTTATATCATCTTTCTGTTTGCCCATTCTTTTTGCTTTCACCTAAGACTTTCTGTCTTTGTTGATTCTTCATGTTTAGTTTTGGCAAGAATGAAAAAAGGAATAGTGAGATGTCACCACATTTTTTTCAATGAAAACCATTAAAAGAGTTTTTTACAGAGTTTCATCACTTGGAAAGTTTCAAATGTTCATCCTTCTCTGAACCTTTACTCTTGCAAATTAGGCCTTGAAAACTTCCTGAGATTTTAAGTCATTTGATGGGATTGTATATAAATATCAGTGTTGTTGGACTCCTGGTCCAAGGAAGAAAACTTTCCTATGACCATCAAAATGAAGACTTCCTTGCAAACTGCATTGAGGGAATAGTTGTGTTACCTTTTTCGTTTCCTTTTCACCAGAACTGGATCTTATTCTGCCTCTCAGCAAATGATTGGTCTCAGAAGCTAATGTATTGAAAAATGTCATTCCATTAAACCCGATAAAAAGCTATTCATTTCCCAATTGCAATATAATTTACATCCTGGGTTTGTTTTCCTCAGAATTGTTACAAGTCTTGATAAAATTCCTAATTACCCAATCAGTAACATCCAATTTTGTACATTTTGTTTTCCTTCACGGTTCTTTTATTTTTAGCAGTGCAACCCTGAGGACTTTTGATTATAAGATCTTCTGACTACAACCTATGAGCTCAATAGCCATCACGCTGTATTTATGATCCTATATCACACTTCAGGGAAAGCTTCTGTAGCTTGTTTGCTGCCTTTGTTTGCAGTAGTCAAAGCCCTGGAGACGTCAGCATTTAGCTCTGCTTGGAAATTGCTGAAGTGTGTTGTTCCACCAGACTGGGTGGCCTACACAGCAGCTCTAATAACAAATGGCTCTGGGTTTTTTGTGGGGAAGTAACTGCACAGGCATTGTGTTAAGGTTGCCTTCTGACTATTAGGCAGTAATTTCTGAAGAAAAGAGCCTGCTGTTCTCTCACTTCTGAAATGAAACATGAGTATAACCTGGAATGAACCCGTGTCTTATGTTTTTATTCATTGTTTGTTGACCCTGTGGTCAACCCTCTGTCACTATGATTAATCATTCAGACTCCAGTTGTCCAAAAAGACAATTTGAGCCTTTTCTGAGAGGGAAAATGGGGAGTGGAAGGAAATAAAACAAAGTATTAATGAAAGAAAATGGGTTAATCTTTGACATGATAATTTATACTTGGCCTAGCAAACCAACAGGAGTGCTCTTGTATGTGAATGATTAATAGCTGCAGTGGTTGCATCTGTGACAAGTGATTAATAAAGTTTGTGATTAAAAAAAAGTACTTCCTTTTCCTTAACTGTGCAAATCTTGGAACTCCACTTCTGTCTGCACGGTGGTTCAATTACAATGCGGACCTATTTGTAATTCAGATGTCACTCACCATTACTCATGCAAACGTCTTCAAAATAGAGTTCACTTGATCTGTGAAGTACTGCAGAAATCCAGCATGTCCCCAGAAGACTTCCTAGCCTATGGGGAAAAAAGTGTCTGAGATGCAACAGCTTGTTCAGGTAACTTATAAACATGGAATTTGTTGCATATAAAACCAGTTTTTTATTACTATAGAAACTAGTTACTACATGCAAATTGAAGCTGTTGAATTGAACCTGTACTTCATAGTTAGAGAAATAACTTGCCTTAAATCTCAAACCTATCCAGATATAGCTACGGTTTTAAGTTTTTCCCCAGAAGTTAGATTGTGCTACGAAGAGGTATATAATCAGAATGGAGATCATTCACAGAGCTTCAACCTTGTGCTGCTTCTTAAATCCATACTTTCCTCATCCAAAAGTTAATAGTATTAGGTGAAAAACTGCAAAAATTTGTTTATAACACCTCCTGATGTCTTTCAGAGCTCATTTGCAAATACATCACATACCAGGATCTAGACGGTTCAAATCATGATAGAATAAAGCAATGGGTGTGTAGAGATGTGATTATGTAGGGAGGTAGGACTGGCAGCAGTGACTGAGACCAAAGGCAGGTTTGCTCTGTAGCCGCTCTCTCAGGGGGGGTGGATGGGAGCAGATGGCTGGGGATACAAGAGTGAGGAGGGAACGGTGCTTTCCGTGTCATGCTTCGCTGCCTCCTGGTAATCTGTAGCTTCCAGAGCTGGAATTTGAATTCACACCATCATGTTTGATGGCTATCAGTGTATCATGAAGTCATGCAGACACTTTTTTAACCCATTTCTATTTTGTTCCCTATGACTTTCTGTGGCAGTTCCCTTTATGGTTTCAAATATGAATTGCATGTTTTACCGTTTTAAACTTGCTGTGTGAGCATTTCCTTGCCTTTCCTTCCAGTTCCTATTTCATGAGGAATGGTGAATAACCTTTCTTTATGTTCTGTTTACTGTGCATGATTTTTGTAGACCTATTTCATATTTCCCTTAGGTCACCTATTTCAAGATGAAAACTTTCTGTCACTTCATCTTTTCTCCCATGAAATCTGTGGCACACATTCTAATTATCTTACTTATGATGGGGGATCGGTGTCTGAGATAGATCCATCATTGATTTACACAGCAAAGTAATTTTTAAGGTTCATTCCAATTTTATTTCTTAATAATTCCAGACATTCTTTTTGGCTGCCCCCAAGCCCAAAACTGGCATTTTCAAAGCAGCATCTACAATGCCTGCAAGGCCCTTTCTTTAGCAGTCGTAGCTAGTTATACACAATCTGAGAGGGTTGCCTTTTGTTTGTTATTTTTAATGCTTTGTACTTATTTAATGATTTCTAACATTAATGTTCACCTTCTTGCATTTTAAACAAATGTCAGTAAAATGGAATTTAATAATTTTATGCCTCCCCACTTACGGGTGGCATGCTTGTTTTTTCCTCTAAAGAAATACACTGCTTATCAGAAAAGATGAAAACTTAATCTAAGGCTCCTCACAGTGCCCTCTTTGGCTTCTGTAATCTGCATTTTAGAGCTTCAGATTTACAGGCTTTACACTTTTCTAGAAGCCTAATAAGGTTGGACTGATAGATTGGCACAGAAACAGTATTAAAGGCCCTTTTCTGGAAATACCACCTCAGCTGATCAGAATTCGTTGCAGTGACATGAAGTGAGATTTGTCTTTCATGTTCTTACACATTAAAGTGCATGGAGAAAGCAACACTTACTCTAAGTGACAAAGTAAGTGTTGTTGAGAAATTTGTATAAAAGCTACCAAATTATTTCTTCCTTAATGTAACGTGTGAGAAGAGAGCACTGTCTCCCTGATTTATGTTACGGTAATTGCTAGTTTCAAGTAGAAGTTTTTTTAACAAGATTTGATTTATTTGTTTGATAATGTGTTTTTGTTGCCCTGAAGCATTTCTTCAAATTATTATTGGCCAGTCAGCAAAAATTATCTTTGTCAAGAGAAGACCCTTAAGTAGACACAAAACCACAACATTTTCTTTCAATTTTTATAATTTCAGAAGTGTGAATTTGGAAATTATTAAATTGAGAAAGTGAACTTTAAGAGGACGAGGTCGGCTTTGTTCTCAGTGTTCCCTGCTGGTTTGAGTCCTTGTCTCTCTGCAGAAGTGAATAGCAGCCTGCAATTTGAAACAGGAAAATTGGAAGGACACAAATTTGAATCAGTATTCCAGTATGTAGCTTTTAAACTAAAATATGAGTTTCAGCAAAGGCAACTGAGAGAAGCACATGCTGCAACAGTTGAGAGTAGTGTGTGCTCACTTGGTATTTCATCAATAAGTTAACCTTCTAATATTAGACTGTGTTTTGCTTTTCATCTCCAGACCAGTTTCTTTCCTGAAACAACATGATTTCCAAAACACAACCACACTTACTTTGAGAATGAAGTAGAAGTTTTTGATGCCTTGACCATTAAATTATTATTTGATCATTCTTGTTCGATGCCCTACTAAGCTGGGGAGAAAAGGTTGAGTACTCAGCCAGAGAAAACACAGACCACAGTGGACCTTTGGTTCGTATGTTGAAAACTCCTCCGAAGTTGATCCCATCATGTCTCATTCCGACTCCACTTCTGCCAGGAGCAGCCTGCCTCAGTATTTTACCAGAAAGGTCTCTTCAAACAAGAGAAGGGTCCCGTCCTTTCCCTGTAGTAACATGGCTGGATATACAGCAATTCCTTAAAACAGGAAATTGCTGGGATTATTTCTTTCTTCCTAAACCAACTTGTGTCAGTGTGCTTGCAGAGCCCGTAGTATTTACATTTAGCTGTTGATATTTTAATTAACAATTTAAACGTGTTGTTTGCCCTGGAAGTTCAGTGGGAAAAACTCTACAAATAAACAGCAGCTCCCTCTTGGACAATCACTCTGTAAATTAGCTTACTTTGTCAATAAAGCGCATGCCTATCAGCCCCTTCACGGCAGCAGGGGGCAAGGATGTTCATTTACTTAAGCAGTAGGTTATACTATTAGTGTGTGTGATTGCTGTTAATTAGAATATGTGTAGATGTCTCAGTGCTGCTCAGTTTGTAATATAAAACCTTTAAGCATTTAAGCTATTAATGAAGTCAATAAATGGTTCTATTAGGAGACTTTTTTTTGGTTGTTTTTATTACTTCCTCTCTGTTTTGCTGTTATTTATTATAATACTGGTACAGTAGTCAAAATATAACCAAGGGCTGTACAGAAACAGTGAAGCAGAGTTTTTACCTTGGAAGAGGCTGCAGGGGAAGGGACTGTACGTACCAGTATTTATCCTAGAAGTCTGAAACAGGAGTGCATGTATAGTCCAGCAATGAATTGTGACTTTCATCATTTCCATTTGATATTCAGTTCAGTGGATAAATATGCTTTTCATATCCCTTTGACTTGAAATAATCTAAGCATTTGCTTACTTTTCTAAATCCATCATCAATCTTCTCACTTGCACTTCCTTGTAAACAAGGTTATGTCAGTATATATATTTGAAAGACCAGTCTGTATGAATATGCATTTCTAATTTTAATTTTAAAGCCAAATGTGTATAGCTAATCCTGAATTAATGTTTGGGCTGTGCTGTGCTATTAGCTACATAGAACCTCTCTCTGACATCAGTAGCAGGGTCAAATCAAACTCTTGTCACAGTGAACATGTTTTTTAAATATATTTTCTGAAGGCATGTTTCTGTTTACATGGAAAAGATCAGTTGAGGGGAAATACTGTTCTACAAAGATAAATAGTAGAGTATTATATGAAAATTCATCCATTACCTGAAAACCAAGTCCTCTATGTTCATAGCTTCTAGGATGATCAGTTCCAAGATCTTCCCAGACACAGAGGTGAGACTGACAGGTTAGTAGTTCCCGGGATGCTCGGTTCTACCCTTTGGTACCCACTGGGTACAATGCTTCCTATTTTACAGTCACCTGGGACTTTGCATGACTGTCAAGACTATTCAAATATTGTGGAGAATGGCTTGACAACTACATCAGCCTATTCCCTCCCTCAGTACTCTGGAATGCATCTCATCACGTCCCCATGTCACAAACCTGATCTCCAGCATTTTGCTCCCCCAGTCCTTATCTTATCATCCATCCCCTCAAGAAGTGTGGGAAGAGAGGCTGCCAGTGAAGACTGAGGCAAAAACGTTGACTACCTCAGCCTTCTCCTCATCTGTTGTTACCAGTTTGCCACTCTTGCTTATCAAGGGAGTTACTGTTCATTTGACCTTCCTCTTCTGGCTGACATACCTGTAGAGACCCTTCTTGGTATTCTTTGTGCCTTGCCAAGTTCAGCTCCAGCTCCTCACCCCATCCCTATACAACCAAATAACATCTCCATACCCTTTCCAGGGTACCTGTTCCTGCTTCCACTGCTTGTACATTTGCTACTTGCCCTTTACTGTGACCAGCAGGTCCCTACTGTCCATGCCAGTCTCTTGCCTTCCTTTACCTGGGTTTTGAGAACTCTTGCAATCTATGGAAAGTGTCATTAAAGGTCTGCCAGCTCAGTCCTTCTCCCTGAGGTCAGTCTCCCAAGGGGTCCTGGAAGTTTGCTTCCCTAAAATCCAGGGCCCTGACTTAACTCTTTGCCTGGCCTGTAACCCTCAGGATTGCAGAGTCCACGAGTGCAGGATCACTGCAGCTTAGGCTGCCTTCAGTGGTGGATCTGGCACTGCTGGGCTCACAGCTGGATTCAATGGTCTTAAAAGTCTTTTCCAAGCTAACTGCTTCAATGATTCCATGAAATGTCTCCCAGAAGTTGCTAGGCACCAGTCTTACCAGAGTCCTTTGGAAAGTGCCGGCCAGTGCCAGGCAGAGCAGCAGATGTGTTTGCAGAGGAAGTTCTCCAGCTATCAGCAGATTTGATGGGCTTGTGCTTTGGCTGAGCTGCTTAAAAAAATGCTGGGCAAAACTTCAAAGCCATATTGTGGAATTCACAAGATAAACAGGGGCTTTCTGAGCTCAGGAAGGACAACTAAATTTAAAAGGACCATAATGATCATTAAAGATTCCCACAGCTAGAGTTAAAACTCCTTCTCTCAGACCTTGTCTTGAGACAGAGTGCTCAGAAATTGAACAACAGGACAGATGTGAGATAAAGAAGATAGAAGTATTGTAAGCCATCAGTACTCTGGAAGGACTTTTTTTTTAAATCTACGCTGATGGCCATGTAATTTCAACAAAAACAAAACAATGGTTTTTGAGGCTCATATTCTGAAACAGTATTCATTCACCTTTTGACAGGCTCTTTTCATGCATAGAGTTAATCTAGTTACAAACTTCACATCAAATTGAACTGAATTGTTGGTGAAATGCAGAGTGGCAGAATTCAGGTAATTTCTGGAAGTAGTTTTCATTATACATATTTTGCCTAATAATTTTGTCATAGGTTGGATAAACAAATGCTGCTGTATTGAGTCAATGTGATCTACAAAGAAAGCTTTAGATTACACATGGTAGCAGGTCCAGCTATATCTGTACAGATCACTATAGCACTGATCATGGTCTTTTAAGAAGAAATGGGTTTATGCTTTCTAGGATGAGTAGAGAAATGATTTTTGCATGGGTCAGTGAAGATCTCAATAGCTGCCATAAGGCTTTCTCTGCTTTATGCAGAAGACTGTTCTGACAACAGGAGAATAAAACAGATTACTTGAAACTGTTCTAGCAAACCTTTTAAGAACAAATTTCTTGTTACATTTTCTTTGTCAAGAAATTTGTACACATGGAAAATGATAAAGAGACTGCAGAATTTGGCAGAAAAGTCTACTGTAGTCTTACCTGTTAGAACAATTACAGATTGCTTGATTACAACAGTAAACAAAATAGTACTTTGTGTTTTTCAGGATATTATTGACAGTTAAATATCTTAAACTCCATAGGAAAAGTAACTTTGTGTATTTGCATAATAAATTAGTACTGCTTTAAATCTGAGGCGAGAATGATACTCTGTTCTGCAAGTAATTTTTTTGGTGTGATTTCTCTGTGAGCATCCATCCTCCATGGCCAGTGGTTCCATGGAAACAGGGATGTGCATGATAAAAGCATAGAAAACAAAAAGAGTGCCCAGGCTGTGAAATGCCCCTCCCAATACTCGTACAGCTCTATTAAATGGATGAGAAATGGCCCATTGTCTACTTAATTATTTTCAATCCAGCAATGTAACTCTATTAGAAATGTTTGTACTAAACACAAATTGTTTGAACTTTGACAGTGTACTAGCAGCTTATAATTTTATCTTTGAAAAACTGCCATC
Source organism: Scytalopus superciliaris (assembly GCA_013400415.1). Taxonomy (NCBI): domain Eukaryota; kingdom Metazoa; phylum Chordata; class Aves; order Passeriformes; family Rhinocryptidae; genus Scytalopus; species Scytalopus superciliaris. The sequence continues at coordinate 1,672,864 of VXBX01007795.1, forward strand.
TGTATGCAAATATAAGGAAAATGAGAACACTTGCTCCTATGCGGTATTGTAACTCAGTTCATGCATTTTCCAAGGAAGTATGCTATGGATGAGAGAGCTTTCAGGACCAAATGCTATGTTGCCAAGTTTTCAATCACTTCCTGGCAGAATAGTTTCACAACTACAGAAGATCTTGATTTTTATCAGTCCTGGATATGTAGGAATGTCGAAGCAAGTCTTCACGGAATAGATATTTGTGTATTCTTCAACTGAAGTGTTTTCCTAATGCAGGAAATTATTTTTTTGGCAACTGAACTATTGCATATTTATTATATTTTCACATGAAGCTTTTTTATTTTCCTTTTTGTCCTTTGATTAATGTGTACTGCTTTTGCTTCTTGGAAGTCAGAGGAAGTGTAGAGATAGAACTGATGTAAAAGTCTGGGACAGTAAGACTGCGCTGCAGGTTGTTGGAGTTGGTTCGGCTGGTGTAGACTGGTGGACAGATGAACATATAGGGAGGTGGATGCAGTTGAATATTCTTGCAGAACTTTGAGGCCAAAAATTTGTCTTTCATTAAACACTGGAAAGTGGGTAACTGTTAAATGTCATGCAAAAAATCACTCTGAAAGAGCTAAAGGATCCTCTGAATAATTGCTTGGATGAAAACACAGAAACATTCTGTTTGCTCAGAAAAGAAACAGGAGCAACCTTACAGGCTTCAGGAACCTGTTCTCTGGGTTTTGAGCTCCTAAAGGAGTCTGGTTCTAGACTTCTCATCCAAATTATTTCAGGTACACCTGAGATGCAGAAGCAAACTGTGTTCTTGGAAGCACTGATCAAACCCATACCAAGTTCACTCACAATAATGGCAGAAAATCTTATTGTAGGGTTCTGCTGTATCACTCAGATCCAACTTTCATATACACATTTCTCTGTGGCTCTTATAAATACTGATAATACTGTAGCACTGTGGCTGCCCCATCCCTGGAAGTGTTCAAGCACAGGTTGGACAGGCCTGGTCTAGTGGAAGGTGTCACTGCACATGGCATGGCAGGTGCAACGAATTTATCTTAAGGTCCCTTCCGACCTAAACCACTCTGTGATTCTGCAATATTTGTCTCTTCCAGAGACATCCATGACTTTGGTTTTCAGTGTAATTTTTCCTTTACTATTGTATGCCATCAAAGCAGAGGAAACTAACTTTATGTTCCCTATAACATATGAATTGCCAAAGCAGATCAAGCCATAAAATCCATTTGATTTATTCTTTAAGGGAGCAGTGGCTGTTGATTCAGATGCATATGAACTATGTGTGCTGCTTGGTTAGGCCTTAGGTCAGCAACTTACCTTTGGTCAGCACGCAGCCTCAGAAGTCTTTGAGAATGTTGTGCTTTATATGATCCTAGCTAGCTGTTCATTTTCATATTTTGCTCTAAAATTGAGTCATGCTTTAAAGCAATTTTGATTTCCTCTCCCATAATTTGCACCATAGTAATGGCTAATCAGAAAGTTAAGCAAAAGAAATTAAAAAGCCAGAGAAATAAGTAACTATTGCTCTGTACATTGATAAAAGTATTTTACAGACCTGTTATTACTAAAAAGGATTGCCACTTACCAGCAGCAGATGTTTGAATTCAGTAGATGGAAATACTTTATAGCTAACTTCTGAAATATAAGAAGCACCTGCTAATCTTCAAATGAAAAATCACATTTTTCATGTCTTCTCAAACATTTGGGGTATGGAATTACTGACTTCATTTTCTGACCTTAAATAGGATATGTCCTGATATGTGGACAGCTTGTGACAGTGATTAATTAGCATTAATGTACTTCTTCAGTGTCCTGTCAAGAATGACTGGGTATGGACTGTTAAACTTGTGCTCTCCTGCCTTCACACAGACCAGAGCTGGGGGCCAAAGAGGAACACAGGAAAAAGCATTCCTGGGATTGTGTTAAATGAGGCCCTGAGGAAGGAGTGGCAGAATTTTTAGTTGCATTGGACTTTGGGTTGGGTCTTCATACAATATAAATACTATAAATATTGTATAAATCTGGTTAGTTCTGCTTTGTCAGTGCAGTAACAACATTGTAGGAGTTGAAGGTCAGTCCATAATAATGAGTAAAACTAAATTAGATTTATTTGTTGATTTTTATATCAACTTTCCTCCAAAGTTAAGAATTCTGATTTTTCAGTCCTCTTTCTCTCTCTTGTTTTTTTTTGGTTGGTTAGTTAGTTTGTTTGTTTGGTTGGTTTTTGTGGGTTTTTTTGGGGGGGTTGGGGGAGATTTTGGTGGGGTCTGTTTGGTTTTGCTTGATTAATTGATTTTATTTTGATTTTGGGTTTTTTTTTTTAGTAGCACTATGGAAAAATATGAGAGGAATAGAGTTTGGAGTATCTCTATATTTCTAGATTTTTTATAAACCTTTAATTTTAAACCAAGACTTTACATCAATTATTTTTACCTTATAGTAAAAAAAAATGATGATTATTGAGGGCCTACAGTCCCAGGTATTATTACTTATTTTTGCATTACCTTTTATCTAGATTTGTTCAGTGGGCCTATCCACGTTATGCCAATGCATTTCTGTGTATAAACACTAAATAGGTTGTTATCATCCTGAGGCATATAAATAAGCAATATGGATTTAGTTTCAAGATACTTTGTAAAAAAAAAAATTGTACAGAATACATGAAAGTCCTTGAAATATAATATTTGACAAAATCCACAAAAGGGTGTATAATGGTTTTAATCAGTGTACTGTATGACAGTAATATAACAAAATTTTGTGTAGTATTAAAGGATGTTTTTCTCTCTAACTTTGTTACCAAAATCCACTTGTGATGGTTGTCAGCTTTCTGTGTGTTGGTTATTGTGCCATGTTCAGTTAACTGCAGGTGGATAAAATCAGTTCTGAAAGGCCCATTTTCAGCTGAAACCATTAAGTTTCTCTGATAGTGATCACTGCACTCTTTTCTAATGTAAAATGTCTCTTTGGTCTTGCAGTGCTAAAAGTGTCCTCAATTCCCTTTGCCTTAAAAGAGCTCAGTGATAGGGGAGGGAGAACAAAATCTTCCCATCCTATTCCACTCCTATCAGAGTAAAAAGTATAATCTGAAACAGTGATATTGCAGCTACATTGTGGACTGCATAAAGACAGCTTATATTTATCATAGTCAAGAAAATGTAGAGACTTGGAGTTGGTGATTAAAATGATGTAATGAAGCTGTTTTTCGTGAAGTGTGGAGTACCTTTTCTCTGTAAATCCTGCTTGTTTAGGTCAGTTGGTTCCCAAATTCTAGAGACATGTCACTACTTAAATTTCTGTCCACGACACCTGAAAATAGCAGTGATATATTTCCACTCTATTTCAGAAGGGCACAACAACCTCCAGGTGAAGTTATTTGTGATTCTCACTAATACTAAGTTTTAGTGAATGGATTAGTCACCAGATAAACTTCCATCTGTCTGTAGCCTCCAACTTTGCAGCTTACTGCTGTTCCTTTGTGATGGTCAGGAAAATTCTGGATCAGATATTCTTGTACCTAGTAAGCAACTGCCTTTGGGTGTAATGCACTAAGTCATACTGATCACAATTGCTGTGCTGTAATACAGGCCCCATATTCTGTTCCTAATGCACCCTGCAGACCCAAACCCCTGTATTTCAGTTCTCTTAAAATCACTTATTTTTGGCATCACCAGATCACAAAAGGATTAAAAAGAGTACAACATGTAATTCCTACTTGGTTTTGATAGATTTTTACATAGAGGAGGTAACAGATACTTCAGAATTGTCAGGCCTATCAGTCTAGGGAGAAATTAATTCTGGGGAAAAGGTTTCTTAAAAGCATGGAGCAAGTTATACATGGAGATTGATTTGTAGAGTTGCAGGCCTGCTTTACTTCAGCTCCATTGAACTATCTCCAGCTATGCCATTTTACTGTTCTTGACAGAGAAATGAGTGCTGATGGGAATGTAAATATCTTGGAAGAAACAGAAGTTGTAACAATTAGTTTGACAGAGTAGACTTTAGAGGGGGAATTGTCTTCTGTGTTTAGGCAGAAAACTGCTGCAGAGGGGAAGCACTCCAGGACTGCTGGTTTCCTGGTGCCTCTCTCATTTCACTAAAACCCGTAAATGGAAATAAGTAGATAAGACTTAGTCAGTGTCAACATCTTGCAGCTTAGTTATGAGCAGCTGTCTCACCATAAAATATGTCTATTTAGGTTTCAGAAATGGTCTTGATACTGTTTAACACCTTTTCACAGTGCACGCAGTATGTCATTCAGGTTTTTAGTGTTCTGATTTCAGCCATGTGGAAGTACTAAAGTTAAAAACAGAGTACAGCCACAAAGATTAGTTACTTTTCCATCCCCTGGTAAGAATTATGCTTAATGTAGTCTCTTTCCAATGTCTATGCAAAATTAAATGCCAACATTAATAAAATTCATAAGAGTAACTGAATCTTCTTGTGGGCTATTAATGACAGGGGGAAAAAAGAGATTTGTAATTGGAAATGTCAAGTGGAGAAATTGGATCACTTGTTAAGATGGATCTAGTAGCCAAACCTGGACTTATTTTTCAGATGGTATAGAAGATTATTGTGTATCAAAGGAAAAATCATGAAAAAGAGGCAGTGATGGCAGGGGTGACTGTTACAGAAGTTATCGTCTTCCCACTTAGAGGGTTGATTTTATTTTTACCATATTGTGCAGTCTTCTCTATCTGGTCTGTAACATCAGTAGAGAAGTTTCTCTCTTCTTCCTCATTGATCATCCCCGATACATGGCTGAACACCTTATTCCTGTAAATCTTTCTGAAGTGTTCCACATTGGCTTCACCCCATTGTTAGCAAGCTGGCGTGGTGCCTTTGAGTTGGGATCTAAAACTTATCAAGAATGTGCTCCCCTTGGATCCTTTAATGTACATTGCGAGGGGCCCTTTTTATGGTGTCTAATGAGCTGTCCCACAAATGCGCTGAACATTGTCATCAATCACTTCAAGGTGCTCCTTATTCACTTTTCCTTTCTCTCTAAGAGACAGTTAAGTGAGAATATTTGAGTGCAGCAAGAAAAGTGCTCCCTGTGTAAGCAGCCTTTTTCAAAGCTCTGAGAAGGATGTGTGTGATTTCTCTGAGACATCGGCAGGTCTTGCTTATACAAAGCACAGTCTTCGTGGTCACCTTCCCCTCACTGAGGTATTATTATCTTTGAAAATTTCAGTCAGGCACTCTAGCACCGAGACAGAGAGCACAGAATTTCCCTTCTTGTGTCCCCAGATGTTGTATCTGTGTTATAACCTGTCAAGATGATACAGGAACTTCAAAGATGTCACGGTCTGTAGGAGGTTGTAACCAACAAATTATGTTCATTCTTGCAGCTGCGTGAAACACTTGACATGTTAAATATTAACAATACATTAAAAAAACCCCAAACATCAGAGGTGGGGGCCATCATTACTGGAACAATCTCATTTTCCTCCCAAAATTAAAGGTAAAAAAGCTAAGTATTCCCAGTTAATGCAAAGAGAGTTAAAAGTTTCAGTCTTCATTCTGCCATCAAGATCTTGTTGTTTGGACCAGAAGATGTAATTTATTCAGTTTCATCTTTTTCTTTAAAAGGAGGATAATATCTGCCCTGTAGAGGATTAAAGGAAAATTTCCTTCTGGAAAGTTATGAATTGTAGTAACAAGAACAGTAAAGGGACTTCCACGCATCAGCTGCTCGATGTGTAGTTTCTTCTACCTCTTTACTAGGGTAGTCAAAAAAATGATACTCAAAATCAGATTAAGGTAAAGTTTCTAAACTTGTACAATGATTTGCTCAAATGAAACCTTGTTTTTCAGCTGGGTAGTCCCTGAACATGATACAGAACATGACAGTGGCATCTGTAACAATCTGTAACATCTGCCAGCAGACCTACTCTCCATTGATAAGGCCAGTTCATGGGATTTTCCCCAGTTACAAGTGAGTTGCTGGTCAGTTGTCCTGCTAGAGCAGCACATGGTCATCATTTGAACACTTTTGAAATTGCTAGTGCAAATTATTTGGGTGGGTGTTACAACATTCACACCCAAGCACGGGTTAAGTTTGTTGCAGTTATATTGGTGAAAGTACGAAATTTCTTCTAATAACAAAAACAGTCTACAGATATTTCTGTAATTCAGATTGCTGCAAGGCAGAATTTATTGTTTTTCTGTAGCTGAATTGAAGTCAGTGAGTTCAAATGTGAAAATACAGCAACATTGTAAATGTTGTTTCTTTCTGTTAGATACATAAATGGATTAGCTAACAAAGATGATTGAAGTATGCATTTGGATGTCAGTCTACATATTGAGATATACAGCTTGATCAACAGCAACAACAACAACAAAACAAAGCAAAAAGAAGATAATAAAAGATAAAAAAGGACAGCCTTTAGACCCTTAGGCAAAGCTAATGTTGATGCTAATTAATTCAATGGACCTTGGATTAGGCCCACTTTCCTGAGGGAGGTATTTGTCCTCATTCTTCACTCCTGGAGTTTGTACTCAAACTACTGTATCTTTCTGTCACTGAACAAAGTTACCTTTAAAAAGTCATCTGTGAATATCATCATGGTGACTGACTTTTATCTTAACCCTGTAGGTCAACAGTATAAAAAATAAGAGCATTCAGATTCAGGTCTCTTTGACCTTTTTAGACTCCATGAATCTGCTTAATATTTTACAGCTGAAAATAATTTTACGGGAGAAAAAAGAAACAAACCACCCAATTATCGCAGAATAGATCTATTAATAGAATATGATTGTTGAAAATGGGAATATCATCCTTTAATTATCATTGTCAGAAGAAGATTGTTTAGCATTATCTGTATGTGCTTTTTTCACAATACTATCAACACCATTGTGATTTGTGGACAAATTGCAGGGAAACTAACCTGCCAGGAGATATTCTGGGGGATTAGTGTGTTGCCTGCTGCTGGTTGTTCTGTCTACACTTCTGCAGTAGATGCTCAGCTGTAACTGTCTTTTTCCCTGCCTTCCCTGTTGCACTTGGAATCGTGTGCTGTAGCTCAAAGCCATTTCCTGTTCATTTGTATTCCATTAGATGATACAATTAGCTGGTTGGTGCACCCTTGTTAGCCAGATAGATTATTTCCATTTGGACTCTACGATTCTACTGAAAACTCATGAAAATGCAGATTGGGAAGCTTAGCAGCTGAAATAAATAAATAGAAGCAAGTATATGTAGCTGATCCATCAGGCACCTCAGACTGGCCTTGCAGCTCTTTTTCAGAGACTGCTGTCCCAGCATGAGAAGACTCTCAGTCAGTTTTAGTTACATCTTGTCACAGACACAGCCAAGCCTTGGGCAATCCAGTTCTGCTTAGTGTTTCATAGTCAGGAAAAAAGCCTTGGAGTACCAAAGGGAACTGTCTGCATTGTTAGCAGTTGATTTTGTGCCTCTGAATGCTGAAGCTACTGCACAACAGCATAATTACCTAGCCAGGTGTATTTGATAGTATAATCTAATGTTTTCTTAAGGCTCTCATGAAAGATTTTGTTCTGTTAGCTAATTGACTGTGCACATTCATACTATGATTATCACAGAATTAGCTAGTACACATCTCCCACATTGCATTAGGTTTCAATAAGGATTGGGGGAGTCTCATTTCTGTTCTGAAAACGGCCTCAAAAGAGAAGCGTCTGAAACTATTTTGTGTCCCCCAAGTGTTGTGACCATTCCTTTTGTTGTCCCTTGATTTCTCTGAAGCTCATTCAACATCAAATATGGAGATTTAATAAAATCATACTCCTTACGAACTAGAAGTAGGAAGCTATGAAAAGTATTGTGTAGTAAACAGGAGTAAGCAAACATTGCAGAATTTGGTACTTCTTTGTTCCCTGGCTTCAGTATATGGGAGAAAGAGCACAGTGGGGAGTGTTGCACTTCATCATCCCTTTGGCACTGCGAGTGTGCTCGCACAGCTCTGGGTGATGGTGAGAATCTCCAGTGAAAGCTGCTCAGCTCCTCCTCATCCCCAACCCAAGCGCTGCATCCTGGGGTTCCACACCGCCCCCGGGTCTCTGGGCAGCTGGCTGCGAACCTGCACTGCTCACAGGCAGAGGGGAGGCAAAATTAAGGCAGAAGAACTCAGGGAAAATGTAGGCATTTGTGGCTTGCCTTCTCCTTGCTGTCTGTGCTGCTGCACGACCCGGGGCTGCTCCCGGGTGTGTCTGCCCTGCAGCCCCCAGGCAGCTCGGGCTCAGCCGTGGCTGTGGCACAGCAGAGATGCCAAAACTATCACAGTCTCTTCAGGGGCCAGGGAGGTATAAAAGCTATTAAACATCCATACGTGTGCGGATTTGTCCTCTGACTAATCCAGTCGTTTAGATTTGGTCTCTGGAGCTATTCTAGAAACTGAAACTCAAGTCATTAATACATAGTGCTGATAACACTGTGACTAAATTAATTTGTGAAGTTATGTTAAGCAAATAAATAAATAGAATAATAATCCTTACCAAAGGAAAAAAAACAAAAAACATAATGAAAACAAAGTCTTTCAATGTGTGGGGACTCCTGGCTTAGCCACTCTTCTTCATAATGTTTTTCTCAAGTGTGAAGGAGAGGATCATCAAACTGACTGGATTAATAACAAATTCCCTTGGTACATTTATGGAGGGGCTGAGGAAAATTTCATACACTCATTAATACCTCTAAAGATCAGTTCTGAGACAAGAGGCTAAATAGTTGTTTTGTACCTAAGAATACTATCATATTTATTTATCTACTTTACTAAAATTCTGAAAATACAAATCCATGTTTATTTTGAAAATGTATTATTGATATTGGGACAGGAAATGTCATTGCATTAGTTTGACTGCATGGAGAAAGACAAAGGCTTTTTGTGAATGAAAGGTGTTCTTTTTCTTTCAAGCCTCTTTATCAGAACTTACAATGAAAGTAGTATTAGACTTATAATTCTTGTAGACATGATTTATATTAAAAACAAACAAAGGAACAAGAAACTTTGCACTCAATTTCTGAGCCTTAAAAAATTAAATTAGAGTCATGTAGCCATGTAATCTGACTTAAAGGAGCAGGAGTGAAAGCAGCCGTCTCTCACCTGCAGACTGCTTATTCACACTCAGTGCAGACTAGGAGAGCCATGAAGTGATTCCATGATTCCAAGGAGTGGGGCATGGCTCTGTGTCCCTGCTGGCTTCCCCAGCTGCACCTGCACCTTTGGGGGACCCCCACCTATGTACCCTCCACCTCAGTCTTACCAGTTTCAGAGAGCAAAGCCAAAAAGGATTAGTTTTGGTGGTTTGTATCATCACTGCAGTTTTAGAGAAGAGCCTGTCACAGAGGGGAATTGCAGAGATACTTTCACTCTTATTACATATGTTTTTACTGAACTTACAAAGCTGCCAAACCAACTACTTCACTGAGCCCTGAAACTGTGTGTGAGCATGTGTGCACACAGCTTTTCTCCTTACAGATGCTGTTTTCCTTATGCTAGAAAGATGGTACAGCTGCTGCGTTGTCATTTTTCTATCACATCACTCTATACTTTGATTGAATCTTTTTTGAATGCCTCCTTCCTTCTAAGCATGGGGGGGGGGGGGGNAGGATTTATTTTTGAAACTAATAGCTATTTATATGTATTCCCAAAAGATGCTATTGTATGTAAGGCAAAATACCAGAAGTGATGATGACAGGTATTTATTATCACCCCCCCAAAAGACTGGAAGACAACAGTAGAAGCTGTCCAGTTGAAATCATGCTGTATCAACTCCTGCAGGGTGTTCTCATTTTCATCACTGCTGCTGTTCTTTCCTTCACTTTTTTTTTTCTTAAATTTGTGTCTTGCACAGGATGGAATAGTGATGGTTGGGATATAATCTCTGATATATTTTGCAAGCTGTAAACAGTAGCCTCTTCACAGTGGCAGTGTAACTGTTGTCTGAAAACAGAGGTGGAACTGGTAGAATGGGGTTTGAGATCTTAATCCCTCTCATTTTGCTCTTATATTATAATGTCTCTTGAAAATGTACTATGGTTTAACGTGGTCTGCTATGCTGCCATAGGATAGAGAAGGGGAACAGGTTAACTTCTAATAATGTAGAAGAAAAATACAGTAATGATGTTTAAAGAGACAATTACTTTATGCAACCATTTTCATTGAAACTGTTCAGTAGGAACAAATACCTTATGTAGAGTACGGACTTTTGGTCCTTCTGCTCTTTCACATTATCATATTTAGCAAAAGCAGGAAGAATTCTCTCCATCTCAGCTTTGGAAAACCCACTGCCACAGTGATTGCAGGACTGGCCACGGGTTTCTTGCTGCAACAGGTACTGCAGTCCATTTTCTTATTGCCTTTCGATCTTCTCTTCACTCTTTCATTCAGCAGAAACACCCACAGTTCCCTGTGGTCCTCTGGAGGGATAAGTATGGTCCTTCCAGCAAAGTGTCCACATTTGTATCAGGGCACAAGGATGGACAAACTTATCACAAGTGTGTTAAACACTGTTAGGACATATTAAGATTATTGTTGTGTAAGGAGTAATAGAAGGTAAGGAAGCATACATTTTCAGCTGCAGTAGAGGAAATGCAATGCTTTTCTGGAATGTGAATGCTGGAGATTTCCATGGGGTGTTATATGGGATATAATTGCATGTGGATGGGTGGCTGGTTGCTGAAGTGGTAAAACAGTAGAAAGAAGCTTGTAATAATAGGCTGAGCGGCTCAGAGAAGCTCCTGTGAGACCCTGAGCTGGGGTGTTCTGCTGGGTAACTTCTTGTTAGCTTCTCAGACAAAAATAAAACTAAAAGGGTTTCTGCCAGTGGTCTCTTGTTAACTGGTGTACTCAAAAATCTGAGTTCTGTCTAGTTGCTACTCAAAACATGTACCTGTAACATGGACACTGGCTATTTTAGCTACAGTGTTTCCTAAAGGAAGCCAGATAAAGCAAAAGTAAGTGGAAAAGGGGCTTGCCTGTGCACTAACATTTACAACACTGTAAAATCTAGAAACCTGATCTTTCACACTGTCAGTCCTAATGGGGAGATGGATCAGCAATTTTTATCACTGAATGCCTAGGAAAGTCGTTGCCATTGTGGTTACACAGATGTGCTCATCTCCAGCATTGTTTTGGAAATAACCAGCCTTCTGCAAGAGTGATTTGGAGGTCCAGGCAAGTTATGTCCTATTCTATCAGAAGTGCCACCAAGTATAGCCACAGTCATCCTGACAATACTGACACGTTGAAGTGCTCCCACTGTTATTGCAATGTCATGTAAGTTAAACAGGTTAAAATAACCTGTCCGTTCCAGCAACAAGGACTGTGGAGCAGTAATTAAGTTGATCCAATGCTATAGTAGTTATGTTTCCTTTTTTATTTGTTGGCAATAATTGTTATGATTTTTTATTATGTTATACCTGGCACAGACTCCAAGGGTTGGTAATTCCAATTCCTCATTTATAGGCTCATCAACTGAATGTGTTTTGATCACTATCTTTGGAACAAAGGGATTAATTTCGTAGTGTGATTGTTTTATTACCACTTCATCATGGTAGAGTTGCCGAACACAGAAGGTGTAGAACAAATCAACAAACAAGAAAGGTTGAACTTAAAATTTTACAGTTGTGTAGTTAGAAAAAATTGAATGTGAGAAAAAATTCTGAGACTTGCTACAGGTGTAAGCAGACTCATCTTTTCATAGAAACCCACCGAGTTATTGTCTGTTTACATTGTTGTAACAAAGATCTAAAATAGGCTGAGGCTCCTGGGGGCTCTTTTCCAGTCTGTTTTCTGCTCTTGCCATTTGCAGGTCATGCCAATAGCAAGGCACTGTATTCCCAAAAACAGCACATGTGCATGAACACACCTCCCCCCATTCACATACTCGAATATGTAGATCAACCCAGAGCACTCACTGCCTTTATTGGCACCCAAAACAATTATGGGAACATAAACAGCACTGCCCACTCCTGCTCTGCCTCTCCAAATCATTAGGAAGTTTAGTATTTAGTGTGTGCATGTGCAAATACACACATTCATACAAATATGTGTTTATAAACTGTCTCTGTCTTCATTCACAGCCACTCTTATATTTGCAGAACCCTCAAACCTTGGCTATAAATTCATTCAGAGTTGTTGCCCTGAGTTTTGGCCTTTCTATTTCCAGCCTTGGGGTTTTTTTCCCAGTTTCTGGTTTATTCAGGAATGCCAGCTACTGCATCTTGATTGAAGTTCTCACTTCTTGTGTGTCTTAAGCCCTGCACTGGACTGTAAGCCCTCACAGAATCCAAACCCAGAACCTAAGCCTTGTTTATCCTGTCTCCAGTCTCACATATTCTCAGGACTTAGTGCTGAGTCCAACTTCAAGTTTGCTTGTGAAGCACACATAAACATACCAGAGAGCAAAGTCACACAGAAAATAGGCAGATGGACTTACATAACACTGGAGTTATCAGGGACAGGGCTTTGCCAGAAAACTCTATGGAACAGCAGCCAGCCTTGTTTTTCTCTCTTCCTTTTATATTAAACCCTCTCCATCTTCTCGTCCTTGGTGCTCCCCAGTCTAAATGATATTGAGGATTCCTTTGCATGTTCCCATCAGCTGCTTAAAGCATCCCATAAATTGTGCACAGTCCCAGAACCACCTTTGCACTAAAATCAGTCATTGTTAGGACACTCAGTAATTCACCCCTTATCAGTTCTTCAGGACTTTGAATGGTTCCTTCAATAGTCCACCATTCAGGACCCAAGAGTTCTGTCTTTGCTATTGTCTTCATTATCTCCTCTTTGTTAGAATTTGTGTATCTGCTTTTCTGCCTCTTGTCTTTGTTTTAATGCTGAATAGCCTTTAACCGGGTACCCTGTCAAACCCATGTCCTTACTTGCCAGGGTTTATTTTTGGTTGTAGCAGCAATTTAGCATCAATTCAGATTGACCTGTTCCTTCATAGCCTAAACAAAGCCAGTGGGAAGTCATAAATGTGGATGTAAGGTGAACCCTGGCTAATATGCCAGAAATGTGCGTGCCTGCTTCTGACACAAATTAGTCTTGCGTAATAATATGGGCTCAGTATTAATTTCACTGTGGCACTTTTTGTTTTGCCTCTGCGTGCCAGCGTGAGTAGGGAAGGAGTAAAGCAGGTGCAGTAACACAAAACGCTCAGATTTCAGGATGGGTGTGTGCATACAACTGGACTGAGGTCAAGAGGAGCATCAGACACGTGTGCGAGTGTGAGTTACTGCTCTGTGAATTACAGGGCACGTTGACCCCAAGGCTGTGAATTGTCTGGCATGGAGTACAGCACACAATACGATGCCATTAAGAACAGCCGCTAAGGGCTACAACAGCAGCCTTACATTCTCTGCAATGCTGCGGGCTCCCTTACCACAAGGACCCAAGTGTAGGATCACAGAGTGATTAAGCTGAAGAGGAAAGGAAATGAGCTTGGATGTAATGAGAGTGGCAAGATGGAAGGAGCGGTGCAAGTGGCCCAGGCGCAATAGGAAGCTTTTCAGTTCAAGGTCATAAATATGAATCTTTCCCAAGCTGGCAGTGACCAAAACCCCAAAACTGTCTGAAAGCAACATCACCCACTAATGACAGATTGGAAGCAGGCACATAGAAAGGCATGAAAAGCTTTTGAAAGTGCCCTTGCGGGCTAATACTGTTACTCCAGTGAATAAGTCTCTTGAAGGCTGTGAGTCCGTGGCCATTTATCTGGTAGGCTCTATTCATCTCCTTTGAGTGTAGTGTAAATGCACTGTATTAGGGTCATGTGAGAGCAAACCTAAAACGTTTAAATATTAGAAATGAGTTAGCCAGCTATCCAGCAGGAAAGTACAGAGTATTGCAAGCCAAACACAAAGAAAGCAGGGAAACAAAAGATAACATCTGGAAAGAGGTGGCTGCACTGGGACTTGTGATCTTACAACCAAGTCTGTAAAGGAGGAGGGACTGTTTGACAGTATGTAAGATAGCCTTTCTCTTGCAAAATAAGGATAACATATTGAATATTCTTTTAAAAAGATTTCTGCCTGGTTCAAAAATATTTTATGGACACAAAAAGCAAGAATGCACAGGAAAAAAATAATTTCTAGGTTGTTCAAAAGTTTAAAATGTTGATAATAGGAAATTATCACAGAAGAGACTAAGGAAAATTCATGCTGCTTTTATTTCTGAAGGGTTAAGAAGGAAATACTGAGAAAATGGAAATCAGAAAAGAAAGGGTTGGAATATAACACTTGAAGTATATTTTAGTATTGAGACAGGTAAAATGATCAAGATTAGCTTGCCTCAATGTCTCTAGAGAAAAAATGAGATAAGGATGAAGAGCTTGCCAACTATAGTAGTAAAAACCAGGAATTAATTCGTATTTCACCACTGAAACATCTCTCATCTCTGCTGGTGTCAAGGGTCTGAAATCTGTGTCCAAACCCAGGTATCAGTTTGACATTTTGAGTTTGTTTCTTTAGCAAAAAGGGAACATCAAGTCTACACACATCATTTGGAAGTATGAAATCCATATATAAAATGGGAGATAGACTTCTCCTGCTTCCTTCCTTCCTTTTACCACAAAAGAAAAAAAACCCAACACCTTTAATGAAAAGTAAAGCCCCCTCATTTATAGTCAGTGTTGAACAGGAACATTTTTCAAATCTTGGAAAGGATGGGAGAATGTCTCGAAAGTGAAGTTGTAATCATAAAGGATTGGTAAAGCTTAGCTGTAATCCAACAGTATATGACTTGGTTAAAATCCATTTAAATAAGCAATGTATATCACCACTGACTGGGAAAAGGATGAGAGATTCTCCTCCCAGTTGTGTGTTTCAGTGTCTTTCAAAAACTTCAAAACAATTTTGAGAATTTTGTTATGTGGATTCCTTATGGTATTCTTTAGGGTGTATTTTCTTTGGAGATGCACACAACCTATATTTGCTATTCTGTTTTCCGGACAGCAGCTTTGCTAAGCTTTGAAAAGAGGATGTTAGCATTTTTAAAGCCTTTTTTCCCCTTCTTATTATATGAATCAGTGTTCTTGAAGGAGTCAAAGTTCAATCCTCCTGCTGCATTACAATGCCTTTCAGTCTAATATTAGACAGCGAGTCCCATTTTACTTTGTAATACGAAGCTTCACTTCGGCATTAATTTCATTCGGAAAGCAGCTGCACTTATAATAGATTCCTTTAAAGCAAAATGGAAAATATACATTTATCAAATGACTTTCTTCCAGTAATGCTGCAGCAGTCTTTATTGCATCAAAGTTGTCAGCAATCAGCCCATCTTTCTGAATAAAGATGTGGCAAATCATAGAAGCAGGCTCTGTGTTCACTAAGCAAGAAGTGAATTCTGTGGTAGGTGGACAGACAGACACTATCTCAGCCTTTACACTGTGATGTATTTATTTATGCCCACATCACAGAGACTTAGCAAATTGCTGTTGGGGAATATTTCCTACATGGATGCAGCAAGTGACATTATCCATATAGAAATCATGCTTTTCAAATTGTTTTGCCTAGGAGACTAATAGCATGTTAAACATGAAGTCCATGGACTTGTTGAAGTGAGTCCAGAGGAAGCCACAAAGATGTTATGGGGCTGGAGCACCTTTGCTACAGAGACAGGCTGAGAGAGGGGGTTGTTTAACCTGGGCAAGAGAGGGCTCCAGGGAGACCATAGACCCCTTCCAGTGCTTTAAAGGGGCTCTAAGAGAGCTGGGAAGGGACTTTTTACAAGGACGTGTAGTGACAGGGAAAGGGAGAATGGCTTTAAACTGGATCCAAGGAGGTTTGGCTTAGATACTAGCAAGGAATTCTTCCCTGTGAGGGTGGGGGGGCCCTGATTGCCCAGAGAAGCTGTGGCTGCCCCATCCCTGGAAGTGTTCAAGGCCAGGTTGGACAGGGCTTGAAGCAACCTGGTCTAATGGAAGGTGTCCCTGCCCATGGCAGGGGTTTGGATTGAGGTGATCTTTAAGGTCCCTTCCAACCCAAACCATTCTATGATACTAGGATCTTCAGGGACACTTACTCTTGCAGGAGTTGGGATGCAGGATTAGGCAGTGGAAATGGAAAGAAGGAAAGATATTTTTACTTACTCCTGGTATTCAGGTTTTATGGTTTTACACCCTGTTTGTTGCACAAGCACAGAAACCCCACTGATCACACAAATATTTATGACAAGATCAATCTGAAGGTGTCAAAGTAAATTTGCAAATGCCTAATAGGAGAGTCTATCATATTCCTATTGTGATGTAGAATGTCTGCATCATGCCTCTGCATCAAATACGTAAACAGAGAGATTCAGTCTCTGGGTGTTAGCTAGATGCTTAGAGACAGTGGAATAGAAATTAATAATCCAATTAGTTTGAGTGCCTTCAAAATATAGGTGAGGTAAGAACTGATTTGCCTCCTGCTTGAAAAGATGTGGATCTTCCTCCCTTACAACTCCCTAGGGCATGACTATATTAATTTCAGATTTCTAAAGGAACTTCCATCATCAATGGTGAGAACAGCTGAAACTTAAACAACCCCTGCTCGAACACACAACTGATCAAAAAAACCCCAGGATAACTTTAGACAAGGAATTAATGACATTCGAGCTATCTTTCAGATTTTGCTTGTCTTACTTGTCCATCTCTCCAGTCCCACTCTCGTTCTGATCTCACTGGGGAGATAAGCTCGCAGGGATTCCACTTTGTGATGCATGGAAATCAGTTTGTCACCCTTTTTGGATAATGTGGATGGATTCCCTACACCTTTCATTGGGGGAAAGACCAAGTATATAGTAGTAAAGCCAAGAATAACAACTTCCTAAGTCCATCTCTCCAGGGCCTCACAGACTCCCTTTGGCTGCACGCTGACAGGAAATCTATTCCAGTCATTTACTTGGAAGACAAATGCCATAACATGCCCCCCTTCCTTCTGATGGGCCCAGCCTTTATCACTGGACACAGTCCTAAGGGGTGGGACATCCCTGGGGTGGGGTGGGATCAGCTCTCCCAGCTCCTCCTGCCATGACTGTGCTATTGCCCCGCTTGGCCAAAGCCAAACCCTCCCTGTGTTGCCACCGTTCTTTAGGCCACAGGTCCAAAACACAGCCCCATATGAGCTGTTAGGAAGAAAGTTATTTTATTCTCTCCATAAAGAATAACTCAGATCAAAAGAATGTTTTAGCTGTGCTTTATTCTGTAAGGTAACTCAGACTGCTCACACTTCAATGTTAGACCAGCTTACAAATGTCTACTTTCTTTTCCAGTGCTGGTGCTAAAAAAGCATAATATCACACTGAGATTTCTAGTCACAGCAGGTTTTGGATTCTTTGTTTTAAGGAAGAACTCTGAGGCTTGTTTTACATTCCTAAGAAGTAAAAGAAGCTTTTACATGAAAGAATTAAAATAATCAGATAAAGAAATTACAGGAACGTTGAATTTGGCCCTGAAGAGTCTGTGTTTCAGACAACTAATTTTTAGGTGAAATTTTTTCACAATTCTATGCAAGTTTTGAGCTTTGTGTGGAATTGGGAGCACTCTGCTGTCTTAAGTGTCAGATCTGTAGCTTGCTAGAAGCAGCTGAGTACTATTAATTGTTCTACAATTCAGCGCAGCAAAACTGTGCTTATTAAGTTTTAAACTAAAAAGAAAAAAAACAAGCATTGATTGTGCCAGCTTATTATTATGTGTTAGAAGTGCAGTCTGTGTTTATTAAGTGATTATTCCATAACATGATGATAACTGAAAGAAAATATGGATAATTTTATTTATCTGTTTGTTTGACTCTCTCTCTTTGAAAAAAAATAAACTAGTGTAGAAGTGGAAGGTTCTGAATCAAATTTCTAACAAGCCATGACTGCTACTCACAGTGATGTTTTTTACCCCACTGGGAATCACGTTCTGCATCTTTACTTTTTTGAAGAAAAAAGTGGAAGGGTACAAGAACTGCTTGCAATTTTCTGCAAGCTACTATGCATTTATGATTGTGACAGTGAAGTCTATATATTTTTTGACACGAGAGGAAAAAGTGTAAGTAAAAGGTTGCTTTTGTAAGTATTAAAACCAGAATTCCCACAGCATTGCACAGTTAGCTCTTACATTAAGTATTTTTGGCAGCTACAAATTCACAGCATGGTTTTTGAGGCACCAAAAAACCAGAATTAGTCCAACTGACATTTTACAGTCAGAACAAAGGTTTGGAAGTGTATGGCTTGTACACAACTACTTATATATTATATATTAGCCCCTTAAAATAGAACTAAACTCAATAACACCCTTTAAAGAGACTTCATGCAGTTAATTATTAGTAAATTAAGTCCTTCAATCATTCTGAAGGTTTAAGAACATTAAATTATATAGTGCTTGCCAAATGATGGCCAAAATCTTATTTAATTTACACTCTGGAGTCAATGATGTTGAAGAGGTTGTGGCAGAATAAGAGGGCAGAGTCTGGCCCTCTGAATAATTATTAAAGTAGAACAAAAGTAAAGAGCTCATTTGGAATGTCACAGTGAATCTGCAAAGCCTTATGATATGGAACGGTGCACCTCGGGGAGCACAGTGCTGTGCAGCAGGATGACAGGGAGGAGAGGAAAACTCACTCCACTTCAGGGCCTTTCTGGAATAAAAATGATTTGTATGGATGTTCTGCAGTTTTGCTGAGAGCCTTGGGGAATGCCTTTGATGCACTTGATTAGGGAACAAGATCTCAACCTTGTAGACACAGTAAGATCTTCACATGTTTAAATACAGATAATTAGTCTCAGTTCTCGTCTCTTTTTTTTCTTTCTTTCTTTTTTTTTTTTTTTAAGGAAAACCAACTTATATCCTCATGATTTCAGTTTGTTTTTTCTCCCCCCTCCCTCCCCATTTCTTGTACTATTCATCGATTGTGTTTATTTAATTGCCAGTGCAGTACCTTGTTCCTATTTAATACAATATAAATGACTATGTCTAAATTTTGTTTTGGACTATGAGATGATACATTTTATAACAGATTTTAGTACTGAGTAGGAAGTTCCTTCACATCTCTCTATGTAGTGTAATGGAGTGAAGTGCAGAGATTGCTAGCTGAGCTCCCAGCGTGCTGACATGTGCAGTGTCACATGCAGCTCAGGAGCAGCCTGGACAAGGTGGGGAGTAGGTGTGTGCCCACATGACCTGTCCAAAGCATGAGCTCCTGCTGGGGTTCATGTTTGCTTCCTGGTGTCTGACAGGAGCCTTTCAGCAGGATAACTGTGCTGTGCTGTCTGCAGTTCCAGTGGCACAGTTCACAGGTGTGTGCAGAGAAGGAGGGGTGTGGGAGGAGTTACCCTGAGCACAAACAAGACGGTGGATATCATTGTTTAGAATGTCTGAAAATGGTGTGATGAGCCCTGGGGTTCAGGGCACGGTTATTCATCATGTGAATGCTTTGGGCTGCAGACTTGGTTTAGTTCGTGATTCTTTGCTGTCTTAAAAGGTGGAGTATTCTGCCAAACAGAGAAATTCAGCTAATGGAGCTGGGTTACATGTGTGTGGCTGAGCCATTTTCTTCTATCATCATGGATAAAAGTGTGACTTTGAGCCTTGTTGAGCATAGTTTTCTCTGATTACTCAGCTTTCATGAGGCATCGGCCCAAGGCCAATTTTGGTCAGAGTGTATTCCACCGTATCTGGAAAATGTTCTGGTAGTTTAATTCACTCTCTGTTGGCAGACTTGTTACTCCCTGGTTCAAATTATATAACTATGGATTTACCCATTTTCCATATATGTGAATAAATTCCATTTCTCACGCAGGTGTTGAAAAGACACTTCAGTTGCTTATTTCATGGACTTCAGACTTAATGTGATATAAAATGTACACGAGTTTGCTGTTTTTCATTATGTGGCCATTTGGTGTATGGAAGGAAGAGGATCACAGAAAGATTCAAATCTCTGGCTGCTGCTGTTTGAAAGACTTTTTATGAAGGCATTTCAGAGTGATTTTGTGGGCAACGTAAGGTCTGTTAATTGTATGTCAGAGAATTATACAGGGAATGTAATGAGAGTTCACTGTGCATGGTTGTCTGTGTGCCTGGCTGTGTTCTAGTGTTGAGGTGGCATATGCACAGATCAGTGTCTTACCTTTAACCGCTCTAGTCTGGCACAGGTTAAAATTAAAAAACCCCCCCCTTCCCCCCCCCCCCCAAAACACGTAAAACTGCTGGTTGTGTTCTGCCCTGATGCGCCAGCTCAAAATGGCTTTCTGTTTCACTCCACTGGTTTCTTGGAGGTGGGGATTGATCTGAGAATCCCTTTCTTGCATGATATGTTTGAAATATTTATCTGAGGTTGAACTGTCAGGTGGTGTCCAAGTCACTCATTACTAGGCAGCACAGGGAGCCCATGCTGTCAGGAAGTTTTCATTTTCATAAGACACAGCTCTGTGTTGATATTTATGGGCAGCAGGTTCTGGGCTTTATTGAACTTTGCAACAGGAGGAGATGGTTGCAAGGTATTTGATTTAAATGCTGAAAATTGCACTCTGAAGGTAACAGTAAATTATATCCAAATAATGTGAGCATGGTCATTATCTGTAATAGTCACGATCTTTGTTTTCTTATTTCTCTTTGCACAATTATTCTTAGGCTTGTTGTTTGGTTTTTGTTTTCTTTGTTTGGTTGGTTTTTTTGGGGGGTTTGGGTTTTTTTTTGTTGTTTTTTCCTCCTCTTCATTTTCTCTTAAGTTTTTTGTCTCCAAATATGTCAGTGACTGGCTTGCAACCCAGTGTAATTGGTACCTAGTAAATGTCCTGTGTTTTGTTTCTGGTTCTGAATCCTGCCTGATCTACTTGAGCTGAGTGAAAGATGCCTTCAGGGTGCTACAAAGTTTGCCATGATCAAAGAATTGAGGACTTCTCTCATGGTGCACCCAGGCATCAATAAACACTTGTCTTACCTCCTACGAAGTGTAAGTTCCGTTTTGCTGCAGATTATTAGTAAGAAATAAACCTTCAGATGAAATCAGACGTGTCATTTTTCCTGTTGTGTGCTCTCTCTCGTGCCAACATTATGCCATCATACAATACTACGGTGCTATATACAGCCAAGACCAAAAGCTTTCATTATATTTTGGATTCCAGGAGCGTGACAGACATTTTTACATTATACAAACTACCTAAAATTGTAGTTCTTAAATGTTTTCATTGTCTGAAAGGCACATCTTATAACTGTGGGATAGGAATGTTATCTTTAGGTCAAATTACTGTGTGCTGAAGCATGACCCAATTTTCAGTTTAATGTGAATTCTATTTTGGTTGTGCAAAAAAATATAAGAAATACCCATTGACTGTGAGGTGCTTATTTCACTTTTATTAAAGAGCTGCTGATTGCAAGTTATGGGACGCTATAAAATTGAAACTGCCTTATTTAAAAGCATTCTCACTTGTGCCATGGCATAAAGGTTGATTTTGTAGCTGTGTAGATATTGTGTGAGGTTATTTAGATAGTGGTTCTTCATCTGCAGATATTTTCTCTTCTTTTTCTTAAAATAGTCCTGACACTTTTACATTTCAACAGTTAATCTTTAATTCTTCACCATACCAATTAACTGTGAACTATTAGAGAAACAATAAGCCATGAATCATCAGCTACAAGTAGGCAGAGAGTTTAACAGTCAAGAGATTGAGCATTTCTTAATCTTATATACACTCAGCATCAAAGTGAATAAATCCAAGGTTAAAAAGAGAGGCTATCACATTCCCCACTGCTTTAGAAAACAACCTATTTCTTTCTCTCTTGTTCATCTGCCAATACGGCACAACAAAAAGGAAGAACTTGATTCTGCAATCTTGATTTCTGTGTGAAGCTCTTATTTCTGTATCAGTCACACCAAGCAGAGTGTAATCCTAATAGACAGTATTCACAATATACAAATAAAATTCCTGGGAACAAACATCCTAGTTCTGTAAACTTGTAGTTCTGTGGAGAGTCCTCTTGAAAATGAATACTCCCATTTCAAGGGTATTATGCAGGGCAGTACAGCTATTCAATTAAGAGCCTTTGAATCCTTTAAAAGCTTGTACTCTGCCTAACTAGGAGCACATAAATATCCTTGGCTTTCACAGAGTTACTCATCTATCAGAAATTAAGCCAGGGTTCATGTATATCAGAGCCAGACCCTCCTGCATCTTGCAGAACAAAGTTGGGAGATGAAAAAGCTGGGGACGTTTCTGTGGTCAGAACTGCATGGGAAGTGAGCTGCTTCATCTCACACCTTTTGAACATGATTGGTTTGTGCAGTACTTCCTAAATACTGCTAACAACTGCATAACAACTTCATACTGCTAACAACTACAGAAGGTTCTGCAGAAAGGATAGTTCAGATTCTGTTGGGAATTAAAACAGTTGCCACGTGCTAAAGAGAATTGGGCACTGGGCATTAACAGAAAGGTGCACTGTCTTTAGAGCGAGGGGCTGCATTTCAGACAGGGCAAATGCAACTGGGGGAGTCTCACTAATGTGGTGTCTGTGAGGCAGGATTTCCATCCAGCATTGCAGAGCATTCACTCTAATAGGGCTCCTGCAATGGAGCTGAATTTCAGATCAGTGGGAATGCTCTGCCCGCTTGGAACTTTGTTAAAATTCTGAGTGAAGCAGGCTCACATTCGGAGTCCTGCACCTTCTCATGACATTGGTAAGCAGAGGCAGGCTGCTGTATTCTGGAGAACACTTTTCTGTAGGAAAAACTTACCCATCAAAAGTGACAGTCTGAAGGAGAAAGGACTAAATGAAAAAGACTGTTATAAACCTAAATTTGGGACTGTTTTCAATTGATAGAAGATATTGAAGAAGCCTCATCTCTGTCAAAATGACCCATTTTATTGGTCTTCAAACATTTGATGGGAGGTGGCTTAATTAAGAGTAGTTTCTTATTTCATAATCCATATTTGATTTGCCTAATTGGCATGTTTTACACATTTGCGCAAACACTAACAAAATATTCAGTCCAACATTGAAATAGAAGGTTGAATTTAATAGTGGGCATAGCCAAGGAATATCACCAAGTAGCATCCATCTAGATACTTTACAAGGAAGTGGGAAGACTTCTAATTTCATGTCTTTTACGTATTTTTAGTTTTGATACTAAGTGTTTCAGACAACTGTAGTGTTAATGCACCCGAGGCCGGTGCTACTTCCTTACCATTATCTTTCCTTTCTCAGCCATTGTTAGCATAATTCTAGGAAATTCTGTTTCCTTGCCCAGGTATTCCAGAAGAAAAACCCCCACATTTAATCCAAAACCCACAGTAATCAATAACACTCTGCTATCATTCTTTTTTGCAAGCAGTTTGATGCCAGCAAAATTTCCACAACACCACCAAGGCTTCTAATGTGTTTAAATAAATTAAATAGAAGAATTAATCAAATTCTATTCTGTATCATTAGGAGGAATGAATAGCTAAAACTCTTACTCTGCTGGAAATGCAGAATTGCTTAATTCAAATTTCAGTATCAACGATGGGGGAAACAAGTAAAAACTATTAAAGGGCTTGTTAAGAATCATCATGTGATTTATTTCCACTAAGAGAAAGGTAAATGTTGAGATAGAGTTTTATCTGCATTAAATTGCTAATGTTATCACATTAGTTATGAACCAGAACAGAAACGTTTTATCCTGATCAGAATGGCAGCAATCAGTGCCCAGGCCTGGAAGGGACCTGAGAAATTCCACTGGACCATCCATGAGCTCAGGGCAGAAGGTTCCAGTCTGATAATTCCTCGAAGTGAAACTCCTCCCAAAGATCTATTTCTCCAACAGCCTGCTGAGAGTGTTTGTTGTCACTCCCACTTAAAAACTAGTCAGTAGCTATTGAGAGGTACTTTATGTCATGGGGGTCTTGGGAGCCTTGGAAGAAGGAGCTGAAAAGAGAGTGACAAGGTGGGGAGCAGAGTTTGAAGCAAACACTGTATTTACAGGAATCCTTTGCTTTGTGGTGCAAATCCAGTGGGCTGTTACTTTCATGTTCAGGGTACACATTCTTCCAGATCAGTGATTCCCACAGTGTACAGGGATCCCAGCAGCTCATACTGTTGTCCATCCACCTACTACAACGCTTTTAGGGTCACTATCCCAAGAACCTTATGTTTGCAGAAGCCACTGCATTCCATGAGAAAGAGTTTCAAACCAGCGTGAGCACAAAAGACAGAGGGGCACTATTTTCTTTTCTTTTAAAGGCTGACTGGAATATAGTAGACTATGGTTGGTATGAAGAGATTTTGAGAAAGGGGCAAGAATAAATGGTATAATGGGATACAGAAGTATTGAGTGTGGCTATCAGTGTATACTTTTATACGCCAGAAGAATAATTTCCACAAAACACTGGTATAAAGGGAGTAGTTGGAGCAATGAGTCCTTCAGGAGATGGTCTGTGCTGTCAGGAGAAGTTGCTGAAGCACTAAATGCCATTTGGCAAGACACCCTGAGAACTGAGCTGGGAACCTCCAGATGATAGGTGATAGATGTGGTGTCAAAACAGCAAAAAACTTCTCCCCTTTTCCATCTCACTTTAGAGAGACCTGCCTTCTAAACTGCAAGTGATGGTGATAACACTCTTTTTGTGGGGATTTTAAGCAAACATAAATCACATAAAAGAATTCTGCACAATAGTTTCGACTTACCAGCAGTTTTTAAAATGTTGATTCCCTCATTTCAATTCTTTGCCTTTCTGAGAAATGGGCTTATTCTCTGTTGAACTGTGAAACAACTATTTTTTAAAATCTCACAGTGATATTTTATTTATCTGTGGTGTTACTTTTGTGTGGGGAAGTCACAGAACAAACTCAAGTGAAATATTTTCCCCCTCCTTAAGATATAAAATTATAATAACTTTGTGTTTCATTTCTCTCAGAAGTTGAATAACAATAACACTCCTTTAAAAGAATTTACATTTGAAAGAACAGTTTTGAAATTTTGATGCACATTTGATACCTTTTTAAGTCTTAAAGAACACTAAATTTTAACTGAAAATTCAATTTTAATCAGAATCTGTTTCATTGTTATTGTTATTTTCCTTTTTGTATATTTGAGAGTTGTTATATATGTACATACTGTTCTGCTCTGCATATATAAAATAATTGAAACTTAGATAGAGTCTTTGATGGTTTGGGGTTGCGGGGTTCTGAATCATAGTCCCATTTTTAAAAATTTATACCAGATTTTTCAACTCTCCGCTCCTGGTAACAACGTGGACTTTGTCTTCAGTCTTTTTAAGGGCCAGAAAAAGTATTCATCTAGAGAATTACACTGTGGCTTGGCAATGGAGGATCATTTCTTTTTTTATTTGCTGACTGTTCTTGTTTGCTATTTATGAAAAAGGTTTTAAAGTTCCATGGGGTTTTTTTATTATTATTTTGTGCATGGAGAGTCCAGCACTTAAAAAAAAAAATAAAAATCCCTAACTCATCTTGCAGTTTGGACCTTAAATTCATACCTTTGCCATTTGGTGAGCACCTTCATCTCACTGCCCAATTAATGCCACAATTTCACCCTTTTTAAACAGTTACTGCATTGTATTGACAGCAAAAGTTCCTCTGGTACTGAATTGCTGCCTGTTTGGGGTATTGCTTTGACCACAAAAGATTTTCTGTTCTTTAACTGTGGGATTCACCATCTTGTAGTAATGCAGATAGAAAATTGTATTTTTAATATCAGATGCAATTGCGCTTTTGATCAACATTGATATTACTGTTTTTAGGAATTTCTGAAGAGTGGTGGTAGGTAGTTGACCTGAGATGTTGAGCTGCCCAGTGGTGTTGTAGTAATAAGGAAAAAAAGCTTTAGCCCATGTATTTCTAAATACCCTTTTCTGGATTAGTAAGAAGCTGATGCACAGTAATACTGTGTCAGTTCTAAATAAAAGTTTCACCTTCCCTTTCTCCTGGAGTGCTGTTACACAAAGGGGTTCCCACCAAGTGTGTCAGTGTATTAGCCCTGGGCACATTTCCTGTCTTACAGACTGCCAGAAAAATCTGGTAATGTCATAGCAAATAGAGAAGCTTAGAGAAGCAAGAACTTTCAAGTCATCAAAGTGAATATTGGCCTCATGGGGATGTTTTTTTGATCCAATTTGACCAATCTGGACTATCAGCACCTGGAATGTTACATGTGGATGAAATATCAGATGATTAGGGAAAAAAACAACCAAAATCTGAAAAAACCTCAACAACCAAATGTAATGAACATGGTTGTATTTTTTGTGGCATTTACTACAACAATGAGCTATTCAGCAAGGCCTATAGAATTAGGATTTAGCAATATGGTTTGGCAAATACACCATAATGCCATTTAAATCTCCCATGTCTCCACGGAATCATCATGTTATAAAGCAACACGATGAGTGGCATTGCAAGGTAAATATCACCACATTCCATCATCAGCTCACCAAGCCTACACTCTGGGATACTGACAAAGCTGAAAATGAAGTATTGGGTTTCAGTTCTGTTTAAAAAGCTGTGCTGGTTTTGGCTGGGGTTAAACTGCAACGAAACCAAAAACCAAACAGAAAAGAGTGTACAAGTGCAGTCAGTAGGAATTCTGCAATTGTTATCAGTGGAACCAGCTGATTCCCACCGACTCCCAGCATATATAAAGTTTTCATCTTGCTACCTTTCATTAAGTCCAGTTCAGTACCTTCCTTTTTTCTTCTTTCTCAGTGTTTTCTATGTTCATTTCAGTTATGCTGTTTCTAAAACAGCCTCTCAAATAGTTAAGAATAGCAAACTGGTGTGAGGAAAAGTTGTTGAAAAGCAGGAGGATGGAAATGTTTCCTGTTGACTTTGCCAAAAGAAATGTCATATTACTGCTCCCAGTTGTCATCATTACATCGTTGTCCTGTGAATTAGCTCCTGAGTTCTTTACCAACACAAACAGGCCTTGGTTGCACAGGTAACTTCTGCCTATTTTGGTTATGCTCTATGCAGCTGTAGTGTTGAGAAATTACCTATGCAGTTTCCTCAAAGTAAAGCTGGGACTGAAAAGCAGTGTCATATCCCAACTTATTGCTCTTGCCAAATTGGTAAAGGGAACAATTGCGACTCTTTGGGAAATGCTGCTGAGAGAGAAGAGGGGCACCCATTCTAGTGGATGCTGTTAGTGATTCCTAAACTTTGTTGCTGGCTTACATTTCAAATAGCAGAAGTAGTAAGGGGGGAAAAAAGTCCCATTTATTTTCATTTATATATGTGCATAATTCTGAGTTTACAGAAGGGATTTAGAGTGAGAACTCAAGGGCAAAGTCTACCTTTCAGCTTTTACTGTTGCAAACTCCAAAATACATTTCAAACTGCTTTGCGCTCTTTTGTTAAAAGCTGAAAACACAAGGAAGCACTTGAGTTTTGGTCCTTGGGGAGCACTGCTCTGTCACCTTGGGTCGTGCAACACTTTCCAGTGATGCCTCATTAGTGTGAAACTATTTGCAAGCAGTGATTCAGTGTGGAGAGGCAGGAGGGACAGAGGGATGAGAGTACGTAGTGTAAGGGTTAGAATACACTGACATAGCAGGTGGCACACTGGTGTTTGGACCCAGACTCAGGCTCAGTCACTCAGTGGAGATGATTCTTATCAGCACCAAAAAAGAATAATTATTTCCAAAGCTGAATCCTGCAGTCACACAGAAGTTAAGTAGCTTCCATGTAGCTTTGTTCACAACACACAGGAGTTGTGAATCTCGATCCAGATTGTCAGTCATATAAATCAGTGGGGATCTGCCAAGCTCTGCAGAGGCTCTGGATTCCCATCAGTTTAGCTGTGTGTTGTTGGAACTGGACATGCAGTAGTAGACTTGCAGCATTTTTGGTGCAATGGAGTTTGCAGCAGAATAAAAATGAAACCAAGATATAAGTCATATTAAGTTTTAATCCTGTTCTCTTTCTTCCTTTCAGAAGTGGTTCACTCAGGCTCCTAATCACAGTGTATTATGTTGCTGCTTCACAATCACACTCCAAATGCAAATCACTTCATTGGTTTCACTGTGATAGCAAGGCCTGACAGCAGTAGGTACTTGGAATATGCCAGTAAGATTTTAACTGCTTTGAAATGGTTGCAAGGGCCACTGTTTTGGGAGATTACAATCAGGGCATTCCATCAGAGGGCTGCTAAAGTAGCAGTGCTTTATTTCCACAGGCCTATATGCAGTGAGCTAATAAGTGATTACTGTCTTTGTATCTTCATATTTGAGGACTAGGTAGAGCATTTGGTTCGGTGAACAATGATTGTGTCTCCTCAAGGCATATGCAGCTCATTAATATTAATGAAGCTTGCGTTCGTGCATCAAAAAAGGGCTTATATCCTACCTAATCAGTATTTATCTAGGCAAATTTAGCTCCATCATTGTCTATTTACTAAAAATAAATGTTGTGTAGTTGATTTATAACTTCTGCCTGGTTTGTGTTGGGAACAGTTACCTCTGCCTCAGTCTCTGTGTCACCACCTTCTGCTTACTGAAGAGAGGGAAGTTAACTTAGACCTTTGAAAAAAGGATGTCCATTTGGCAGCTGCCCATCTGTCATTTGGAGAATGTGTGGACAAAGAAGGTGAAAAGTTAGAGATTATCACAGAAGTTCAATACGTTTTACTATTGTTTTCCTATTTTACATTCGAAGTGCCATGCAGGAAGCCGCAGTGGTGATCAGAAGGGAACAAATGCTTTTCAGAGCACTTTCGACACTCCAAGTGCTTCGGACAAACCCGTTCCTTTCATTCAAATTGAACTGTTGGCTCAACAAGCTGAGTTTCTGTTTAATCTCTTAGAAATTATGTTTGTAAAGAAATGAGAAACACTGTAGAGAGTTCATTGACATCACAATTCTTAATATACGCCTATGCAAAATAATTTTTCTAAGATCCTTTCACCCCTTCAATTAAAAAAAACATATACTTAAAAGCAGGTTTTTTTAATGAAGTTGAATATCAGCCAACTTTCAGAGATACCTGTAGTAAAAAATGAAGTGATAGAAATTTCTGAAACTCAGTCAGTTGGCCATATCTGTAGCCCACAGCCCACCTAATATAAACCATCTCATCGAGATAAATGGTATGTTCGTAGCAACTGTATAATAATGAAGAATTGCATACTTTACTGAATCTCAGCTGCTGTTGCAATGTCCCAGGAAAAAAGATGTATGTAATTCTTGGGTGTGTAAATAAAGGAAGACTAAGTAGCAGAGGGGTAAGACATCGGTTCTGTATCTCACTTTTCTGACTCTGAGTAAGTTTTTTCATTATTCCGTGCCTCTGCTGCCAATATAAAAAAAGGATATAATATATTGAAACTAACCTGTCCTGTTTCTTAAGTTCTGGAATTTCTGGGAGTACAGTGCTGGGACATTCTACCCTTCCTTAATAAATCCTTTTTAAGCAGGTGTAGTCCCTGAGCATGAGAGGCTGAAAACAGAATATCTCTTTCACATTTAAAAGAAAACCTCTGTGATAGTCTGCTATTATTTTATTCTTCAAATGAACTTCTTTTATTCCTCACTTATATAATCCCTTGTTCCACCGTGAATTGAGTCTGACAAAATCACCCAGTCTCTTGGATGAGTTGCTTTGCCTCTGGGTCAGTCAACTTCCAAGACTTCCAGGTTTCCATATCATGGGCTAATTTATACCATTCCTGATTGTCCCAACCTGAGGCCATTCTTTCAGGGACAAAGGCTTTCCCGGCAGCTCAAACTAGCATAATTTTAAATGCCTTTTAGCCTTTTGAAGCGTTCTGCTCGTTACAGGCCATTTGATTGAATCCCAGATTCTTTTAAGTAAGTCCAGCTACCAGTTTTAGCTGTCTTTCATAGAGACACATTTCTCAGTTCATACTTTTCCACCTTTTTATTTATGTAACACTCTTACTATGCCAGTCTTTGCTAATCAGCAAGTTTACTTGCCCTTTTAGTTCTGTAAACCAGTGTTACTTCTATTAGTATTTTCTTTTTGGATAAACCATTCCTTATTTTACATGCATAATGAACAACTCTCAAGTCTTACATGCCCCCACAGGCCCCTGGTGTTCCCTGCAGTATCCTGCTATGAGAAAGCTTTATTTTAATACAGCTTGACAGCTGGACACAATTCCCTCTGTCCTGATCTTTGTCTTAACCTGTTCTTTAGGCTGCTTCTATATATTTTATTGTCTAACTCTCCATTAAGCATCTTTAGGAGCACTTTTTGATACTCTGGCAACCAGCCTAGGAATCCCAGCTCCTGGGTGCTTGGTGTTGGGATGTCCTGGTGCTCAGTTTGTAGACCTGTACCCCCTGAAGTGAGGGACACCTCATTCTTACCGAATCATTTTGGAATCACCCTTGACTCAAGGCAGCTTCAAATCTTGTGCAAAGAAAATGAGTTTCTCAGAGTATCCAAAACCCCCCAAATGTTTGTGAAGGATGTAAGCGGGGAAAAAAAAATAAATAAAGTAGGCAAAATGATCTGTCACTTCACTTAAAAACACACCTTTCTTACCCTAAAATTACACCAATAAAGTTTTTTCTGTCTTTATCCAAGGATTTTCTTCACACTACTATGACAGGAATGCATTATTTTGATGTTATTTGTGTCTTATATTGGGGAAAAGATTCATTTCACCATAAGCTGAACTAGGTCCAGGCCATTGTGATTAAGCCCTCACTGTCCTCCTTCCTGGTTGTGTT
This sequence comes from Scytalopus superciliaris, assembly GCA_013400415.1. Classification (NCBI taxonomy): domain Eukaryota; kingdom Metazoa; phylum Chordata; class Aves; order Passeriformes; family Rhinocryptidae; genus Scytalopus; species Scytalopus superciliaris. Next base: position 1,703,500 of record VXBX01007795.1, read on the forward strand.
GGTGCCTTGTCCTGGTCCCAGTGTGTGCAATCCCAGCAGGTAAACCAAGACAAGGAGACAAAGCATATCTAAACAACCCTATTAAAAAAGCATATCAGAGGGCCCAGAGTCCTGTACTTAAAGGATTTCCTTTAGAATTTTTTACCCCAGAAACACAGTGAAGAGACTAATAGTCAACTGCGATTCAGGTTTGTAAAAGCAAAAGACAAAAGCAAGACTGTTCTTGTGACTCACAAGGGGGCGATTCCTGCCGCTGGATTTGAAGAGACGTGATCTAGAGAAGTCTCACCTTTTGGAGAAGGGTATTTCCTAGTGAGATAACTCTTCTTGTCTTTGGCATTCATTTTACAGCTCTGAAAAGAGAATTCAATCTCTGCTGAATCACTCCAGCAGAAAATCTTGTGTTTTCCTTCGATGGTTTGAACTTGCTTATGGATTTCTTTCTAGATTGTTCCCAGCAGTCACAGACATTGTATTACTGATATATTTATCCTGTTGTATTTGTTCCAGTGGTGTGGACTGTGTTCAACTCATGGCTAAACCTTCCTGTAGTATTTTTTTTCTTGGCTAAATATTAAAAGACATTGATCAAGGATGATTTTTAATTATAAAAGTGCTTTGAAAAGATTTTTTTTCACCTGGATAATTAGAAGACATTTTAAAAGAAAATTTTCCAGTCAATTAGTCCCTAATGAAGCTCAATTTGTTTTACAAATTAACCTTTTCTTAAAATAACAGGATGATTTAATGCAAGAGTTATTCTGCTTGTTTCAGTATGTACTACGAGTCCTCTCTTCCACCGATACACATCCCTCCAAAGTCAATAGGAGATACGATTTAAGCTAATAGGTTTTTGCTCCCTAAAGCTTAACCTAAGCTTATATGTTGACTATGCAACACTGGAATATTGAGGCTGTTTCCACAGCTTGAGTTTTAGCTCTGGCTTCATTCTTGCTCCAGCCCTTGTTGCACTGTGGTCCTGAAATCGGTGTATTGACTCTCCATGGAATTAATTCATGATGCTGTATAAAATCCCATTGCCAGGTTTTCAGGCTCTTTGTGACTTTGTTCTCTGCTACTGAAGTCCTTTGTTGAGTCAACCCTGTTGCAACACTTAGTTCTGAGTCTACTCTCATCTGCTTTTACAGAGATCTGCTTGTGACTCTGCCTGATTCTGTCCTTTGTTTTGGAGTCAGTGGAGTTGGACAAGCGCAAGAGAAGTTGGCTCTGTAGGAAGACAGGACAGGGTCTGGGTGTTGCTTATACAGGTTGAAGCCCTCAGAGCCCACAGCCTTCTTTCTGTACACTGCAGTTGAGTCCAGAGTGATTGGGGTCTGTGCTGCCTGTGTGCTCTGCCCCATCACAGCTGCGTCTCGGGTCTTTGAACTGACTTCTTAGTGCAGCTCTCTGCATTTCTGAAGTGGAGGAATTGAAAAGTTAATTAGGTTGAATAACATTTTTATTGCATGGATTTAATTTTGAAATAATGATGGTCCATATTTTGGGGTACTGTGTGAAAATGTGTTATTATTATGGTGTTCACATTAATCATTGAGTGAATGAAGTGCTACCATTAAGTCTGCCTGTATTTGCAACTATACATTTTTACTGCATTTAGATCAATGTATATGACTTGTGACTAATAAGATATAAATCCTTAAACAGTACTAACAACAACTGTAATATTTGCTGTTTTCATCACTGAAAAGGGCAGAGGCAGTAAGGGCAGTTAAGCATCCAGTTCCTGTTGAAAGCACATGGAAACTCAGTTCTTTAACTTTCCCTTACTTGTGCCTGGGAAAAATTTCTGTTTCATATTTTGCTGAGCTCTGCCCATGCATATTGACAGCTATAACAGCTCTGAGACCAGATTTCTTTCTTGAAGGTGAACACAGAGTGGTCCTTCTGTCTCGCGCTGTGGCTGTGTGATGATATGCGGGGGGGGGGGGGGAAATGGGGAAGGACAGTGGTGTCTCAACTCTGCTCTGCCAACACGGTGATGTGGTTCACTTCAGTTGCTTTTAATGCTGGAATACTGCTGGGAACTGAGTCTTGAAGGAAATCCTGGGGTAAAACTGAACTAGTTCTGTATTTGAGAAAACATGTCATGGATGAAAAGGTCCTGGGACTCCGACTGGTTTGCACATCTCTCCTGTCCTGAGAGAAGGGGGAGTATCACTTGACTGTAGTTGAACAAACAGGTCCTTCCTAAAGGCATATTATGCTGCCTGCTATGCAAAGGTGATGGTTGTAGGCAACCTGAATTCAGTTTGAGTTCTGCTACCTGAAGGAGAAATTCTGACTGAACTGGATATTGAAAGCAACTCAGGAAGCTTGGGTAAGAAAACCAGTCCATGTATTACTCCCAAGTTATTTGGAAGAGAAAACCACAGCTAACAGTTTGGCTTTAAATTATCCCTTTCTGCAGCCACTGATAATTCTGAAGTGGCTTAGAACAGGAACTGGCCTTTTATTCATTTACTTTTTTGATTTGTAATGGTAAGCCAGTTTAGGCATAGCTATGAGCAAGTTCTATTGAAGTGAGAAGTCTGGGGCTGGCAGGTAGTTGAGTGGACTTACATTTAGAGAGCTCTGGACAGAATTAGTGATTGGAGCATTTGTTTCTCTTGATCCAGTCTCCTACAGGCATTAGCCCATGTTACAAAGGGAAGAAAATGCAGTTTAATGAGATTCTTATTTAAGAGATGTTTAAGAGTGAAGACAGCAGAAGTATTGCAAAACTGAGTAAATACAATTTAAAATATTTACCTGATGAATATAGCACTGACTGTTGTCTTAGAGATATACATTTCCTCTACCCTGCTTTTCCCACCATATTCATCCCGGGTGAGATTTCGTCTGGCACATATGCCGGTTTATTTAGTGAAACATTCACATAATGTGCCTGTCTGCTTCAGTATGCAGAGTTTTGTGCTTCCTGGCTTCTTCCCCAACATGCTCACATGAGTACAACTGCTGTGTGTGTCTGCCTGTGTCTGCTCTCAACGGTGTCACCGTGCTCAGCCGGGTATGGATTGCACTCGGACACAGCCTGACACTGCGCAGCCCTTCCAGGCTCCGGTGGCCGGGCATCAGCATCACACTGGCTAAAAGAGGGTGGCAGCACATCAATGGAAATAGTTGCAAGTATGTGCAATATATCTGTCTAATGATCTTATCTCTCCTGTGGGATCTTTTCCAATAGGTTTTAAAAACTTAGATCGTTCACAGTCAGGGAGGAAAAGAGAGGAACAAATACAGTGTATCTGCCTGTTTAGTACCCAACCTTCCCCAGCTTCCAGTCCCTCTTAGAAACACCAGATTTCAGTGCTTTGGATAGTTTATTTAGGAATAAGTGCACTGTTCAGATTTTCTGCTCGGGGCCAAATAAGCTCTTCTGTAAGAGCCCAGTAAGAGTGGTACCCCCTTGTTTCCACCCTTTTGGATTGCAGTGACTCCATATGCTGCCTCTGAGCTGTTATAGTTGGGTCAGTGCAAGGTTAGACATCTCACCGTGATTACCAACAGTGATTCAAAAAGTGAACTTGCCATGGCACTCAAAAATAAAATAGCATAAAATGTTGTAATTTGTCTCACCAAAACATGCAGTTAAATGGACAAGAAATATGTCATTAATGACGTATAGTTGATTTAGGTGACAGTGGTCGAAAATTGAGAAAACTTTCATTATGTTCTAATTCTGTTCTGTTCATTCTTCAATGCAAGTACTGTACTTAGAACTAATTTTCATCTATTACACATTTCATAATACTATTAGTCTGATTAATTAATGCATAATACATCCTGGAGACTAATTTGTTTACTCCTAGAGGGCTCATTAGGAGTTGCTATATGAATGTGAGATTAGATTTTAAAGTGAGCCACCTTCTAAAGATTGAATCATATGTCTGCTTTGCAGTAAACTGGCAAATGAAAAGCTGGCAGTCTGTCTATCCCTTGTTGATATACAGAAGCACGTTACAAGTTTACTGCAGCTCGACACAGAAGTAGGTATTTCTTACAACTAGAAAACCCATATTTCCTTCCCATAGCTTTAGTTTTACATTTCTAGAACCAAAATACTGATTTATTAGGACAATTTGTCACTCCTGTGAATCTGAATGGATAGCACATATGTTTTTATTTTACATTTAAATGCATGCTGTATTCTCATAGGGCTTCAACTTTGTTATTTTACTTTTAAATAATATTGTCTAACCAGAATGAATGGGTAACTGCACTGAAGTTCAGCATGCACCAAATATAGTAAAATTTGGGCCACTTTCCTTGAGGTGGCTCCTCTAGGAATATATATACTTATGTACTTAGAGATAAGTTCCCATATATATATGTTTGTTTGTGTGTCTTTATATTGCGTATATATATATTTATAAAAATGTCTTATTCATTGGTACCCTCCTAGTTCTGAACTTTTTTACTGTGAAAATATTCCTCTTTTCACAATGTTGGGACCCTCATATTTGAGATCTGCCTTGGTTAGGAAATGTGAATCCACACCATGAAGAGAATGAGTTAACGGAGGGGTTTTTTTTCATCCTCCTGCACAAAGAATTCAAGCTAAAATAGCAATAACTTAGAGGGCTTTGAGTTGTGATTTACCTGTCTTTATTCTTCTTTCAGGAAGAATATTTGCATTCCTCTCCATGCTACTGTGAAATCACAGATGGCCTTAACATTTCTAGGTGGTGTTGAATTCTTGCTTTTTATCTTTTTCCTCCTCGTCACATAACCTTTTATCTCACTGAACAGAGTTGATCTTCAAATCAGTCTTTAGACTGAAATCATAGTCCTGCCAAAGGAATTAGGAGATCTGTTATTTATTTCCAAGTCTAGATTTTGAGTGTTAGCCTTCTGTGGGTCACAAAATTTTCTCTGGATTTATGTGGGTACTCACCAGAAACTTCTGTTGTCTATGACCGATAAAGGAAGGCCCTTTTCTGAGTCATCCTGGCAAAATCAATTTATTGCTTCACACATGTTTGTTATATGCCTTAATAAATGTGTTGTTTGGATTTGAAAGAGCTCCACCTTGCACTGGGGTAGCTTAGGTTTTACAGGTTCACACAGAAAACAATGTCTCCATCCTCTGCTAGCCTGTGTTGTTGTGTTAGTTGAATACATAGTAAATCTTTAGCACCAGTAGTTTGTCATTGTACTTGAAACAAAACAGGTTTTAGGAAAAAATGGAGTGTTTCTGGAATCAGAGAAAATGGAATTGCTCACTGATACTTCTCAGCCCTACTAAGGTAGAGATGAATGTCTCTCATCTCTCAGGGACAAAAGCACAAATGGTTTTGTCTTGCAGAATTTCTCTTTTTGAGTTTTGGAATGGTAAAGGGTTGACAAACTAACTCTGTCTCTGTAAATTATCTCCATCCTCCTAAACCACTTTGTGAGGCACATGTCCTTCTTCAGCAGAGGGTCTGGAATGGCCAATAAACAAGCTGTTCTAAATTCTGTTGTCACTATCATTTGTGCAACTTGCAAATGCAACCTTGTCAACAGTCTTTTATTTTAATGTTTATACCTAAAGTCAATTATTATACACATCAACTAAAATAATTTTGTATTTTATTTAAAAGTCCTATTTTTAAATGTATTCAGTATTTTAAAAACTCTGAATTACACAGTACTTATAGAAATATATCACTGAAAATCAGATAGACAGTAACTAATGTTCTGGAGTGTCCCTGCACTTAAACTGATGGCCAGTTTAAAAAAAAAAAAAAAAAAAAGAGTTCTTTAAATCTGTCCTCTGTTCATTCCTCTGACCCTTTTGGGTCATTCTAGGGGCATTATAAGAGGTACCTGCACTGAAAATAGCACTATTGTGGCAAGGAAATAATCTGATCCCCTAGTTATTTAATATGGTTCAATATATTGTGCCCACAAAATACCCTTATTTCTCACACTGTCTCCAAACTCCAGCATCAGTGGCAGAGGAATACAAAGCCACCTCTGCTCCAAGATTTGAATTTCCACTTTGCAACCGTTGTAGTATACAAATGATCTTGATTTATGCTACAAATTAAGTTTGAGAGCAAGTCTATGCACTCCTGATGGATTGGCAGCCACCCAGCAAATACATCAAGAGGTGTGTTCGCTCTTTCAGGTGTCAGAGTGGACGTTTTGGAGCAAAACACATTTCTTGGATGCTTCTCCTTGACAACACTGTCGGAAACACTTAGAGTTAAACCTCGATTCCTGCAATGCAATAGTTTTGGTTTTTTACTTCCAGTGGGAAGACAATGTGCCCCTGAAAGCAGTTAGTGGAGTGCCCAGTACAAGCTAATTTGTTTTGCTAACACAGTTCAGCTTTGTTAGAAAACACTTTTCAAAAAGAATTAAACTTTCCCCTGGTATGGACAGGACTAATGAAACTTCCCTCAGAGCACATCAGGACCATTCATTTATAATCAACCAGAGACACTGCTGTCTGGTGACAACAGACACTCTCCAATCCTAATGGAAACCAGTAGCATCTGCTGGGTCAGTGGTTAAGCAAAACAGACAAGTTAAGATGTCTTGAGAGCTCTTTTGCAGCAGCAGGTATTTTATGTGATTCAAAACAAGGTAGGCAAAGCTTCCCTTGATGAGTTTTCAGCGTCTGTCCTTATCTGTAACTCCACGGTGAAGTCCTTTGCCTCAGCAATCCTGCTGCCTGGAAGTTCAAGTAATAAGACTCTGGGAATCTCTCATGCATGACAGTTTTAAAGAAATGAATTCTTTAATATTAAGCACTTGTTTCCAAACTGCCTGAAACTATGGAGAGGATAAGCAAAGCATCTAACTGACCTTCAGCACTGTTGATTAAAGCTCAGATTATTTCAGCTGGTTAGGACAATTTGTTTTGCCACTGGTATTCCTGTGACAGAGACCAGAGCTCATGTGCAGAAAGCAATTCCAGCATCATCCAGAAGGTTATATGTTCAGCACTCTGTGCTGGGCTCCCTGCAAACCATGAGGAAGGAAAGGAAAATTCAGCACTATTCCTTCTACTTTACTAATATATGACAATTACACTGTATGTGATTATTGATCAAGGAATTTTCTGCTAAGTGTTCTTGGGCAGCAGCTACTTATGGATCACCTGCAAACATGTTTTGGCAAGTTGCAGTTTATAGGAGATGTTTGTCTTTATTGTTAGCTTAGGAGTGGGATAATCAGCACCACCTAGAGGGAGGATTGCAGGGAGGCTGAACATGTGTAGCCACTTAGGAAGATATCTTACTCAGAGTAAGTTAAGTGCCTTAACAGGGAACTGGGAATTTCTGACCTGCAGAAATGAAGGATCCATAAGCAAGTGAGTATACTGGGACATAAAATCTTCAGGCAATTCTTAACCCCTTGTATTGCTTAAAGCCATATTGTTTCTACTTATTTTCTGCTGCTGAGGTTTGCCTTGGAGACATATAGTAATAGTAGTAACTGATCATCTGGCTTCATTTCTCTTAGTTCTAATTCATATGCCAGCACTTTTTCAGCTTTTTCCAACATTACAGAAAACAAAAAGGCCTGAGATGTACAGAGAGGCCAGCACTGCAGGAATTTTCTGTTTTTTTCTCCATTAATATTGATGATAGAAAAAGAAAGTTTACTTCCCAGCTAATTTTGTAGAAGCCTGTCCAGTATTATTTCCAGAAGCTGCAAAGTTGTATTCGTCCTTTGAGGAGAAGAATGCAGTGATTACATGGAATAAGGAAGAGTTTGATTTATTTTTAATGAAGTTTATTTACCAAATATTGGATTTGAGTTTGATATTATGGCAATGCAGGGTGTATTATATGGTGCTGAAAAGCATCTGTCTCATGGAATTGAGGTTCAGAGGCATAAATCAGAGAGAAAGGAGTGTGTATTGCAGTGTATACAATAGTGACCCAGGGGATTAATTTAAGGGCATTGGTGTGTGTTCTTGGAGTTCTAAATTATGAACCTTACTTAGAAAACTGCAGTTAACAATCTGCTAAAAATTCCTTTATTCTGAAGTTCACCTGGGCAGCTGGTGAAACGATGAATCCATTTCCAAAGGAAAATAATTCTTTTTTTTTTTTTTTTAGAGAGCACAGCAAGTTGTAATGAGCATGTGCAGAGTAAACAATTTAATTAAGCTTCCATAAGCATAATGCAGGATGAATTCAAGGATAGTCATCATTACTTCTGGCTGATTTCAGATATTTTACACAAGATTAAAAAGACCTGATTTTCAATAGCAAGGAGTCTTGAGCCACACATTCAGCATTGTTATGGAGGAAAACTATTATCTGCCCTCCCTGTCTTCCAAGCTGGCCATTCATTTCAGCCTCTTGCTCTCTGCCACTATGAGCATTTGTGCATCTGGGACATGAAAGGGATAAGGGAGTTAATCTAGATAAAAAAAATAATCTAGCATCATCTAATTTCAGAAAGCTTTCTTTTATTCAGTTATCTTTTTTAATGATAGCAAAACCTTAAGAAGCGTTGTCAAATGCAAGAATGTTTGAAGTGTAGACATAAATGCTGCTTCTTACAGCAAAGACATTGGATTTTGGCTCTTTCTACATGCAAAGCAGATTCTATATTTTAGGGCACTTGTAGGGACATTGTATTAGAAAACCTACTGCTTAAATCATCCCCAGGCTTCCCAACCTAGCTCATGCAGTTTGTCACCAGTTGGCTTTTTCTCCCAGCACAGTTTCTAAAAGTTTCGACATACCAACCCTGCAAAGTGCTCGGAGTTCCACTTGGCCACACCCAGCCGGGTGTCCCTCAGTGCCCGGGCAGGATTCCTGGCAGGAGCAGCGTGCTGTGGGACTGTGCCCTGCCCTGGGGAGGGAATGGTGTGTGCTGCACAGCAGCTGGGCTGGGCTTCACCCTTGGCCTCAAATCTCATAATCCCATGAGATTTTCTATGGAATTAGTCTGGGTTTAATTCATATAATATCCTCAATTCTCTCTACGGCCTTATGGTAATTTCACCCAGAAAACAAGGTAAGAATGAGAACCCACCCAGTGTGGTGGTCACAGGGACAGGGTTGTAGTCGAAAGCAGAGTTACAAAAGGACATTTAAATTCAGGCAGGTTTTGTAACTGAATCCTGATAACACCAGTGCCCAGCATGGCTCAGACCCACTGCCTTGCACAGAGCTGCTCACACTGTCCCTTCATGCAGTCCTTGGAAAGTGCCTGCATTTTCCTGCTGGGAGAAAGGAGCGTGCCATGGGTCATCTAGTGCTGTTCCCAAAGTGCTGAGCATCATCCCAGAGCTCGGGGGAATTGAGTGGGTGTTGCAGTAGTTGCCTTCCCTGAGCCTGCAGAACCTGTAGCACATGAATTGCTATGGCAATGAAGGAAAAAACGTCAGTGTCGTGTTCTGTAAATCACTGAAGGGAGGGAGATACCTCTGGCTGGCTAAAGCCGCAGCAAACCTGACCACTTACACCAGCAAAGACAAGATTTTTCCTTTGATCAAGCAGTCTGTATACTAAATTCAGATGAACTCTAAGTGGTGTACTAGTGAGAAATATGACTTAAATGCTTCTTTAAATTTTAAAAACAATAATTGGTCGGGTCTGCATTATTTCTTGATTTGCATCATTTACCTTGTGCTGTAAATTAAAAACTTTTTTATTTTAAAATTTAAATGTACTGAAATCCTTTTTCATTCCCTATATTTAAGAGTTTCACCTTTCTCCCTGGCTGTCTTCTCTTTGCTATTGTGTTCATTGCACAAGGACAGCTTCAGACAAGCAATATTCCCACATTTAAACAAGACAATGCTTAAAAATTATTTATGGAGAAAATATATGTGGTAGACGATCCTGCATAATCACATTAGTAAGATACTACAGTGATTTCTTTTTGCCTTTGCAAAGTTTGTTTTAATGAATACCCCAATCTCACTTAGTAAGAAAATGGTAGAAATGCTGCCAGAAGATTTTGGTGATGCTCAGCAGAAAGGATGCATTTGATGACAATCATTTTTTTAAACAACTGAACAGTAGGTGTTGAGGTCTCAAGGAACAAAAAAAAAGAAAAAAAATGTGATTCTGTAGAGAATGATCTTTCCAAAGATTTTTGCATTTAAGAAATGTGAAAGTAGGCTGTAATTTTGCTTATCAACCAGGTCAATAATCCATTCCTGAAATGATTTCCAATTTCCTTTACTGTGATGTTGATTTGGAGAGAAGGTGGCAGGAGTAGAAGGAGAGGAAACAGGAAAAAGTAATTTTTCTGTCTACTGATAGTCTAACAATCCCTGAAACTTCAATAAAATTTAAAAATGGAAATATAACAGAGAATGTTCACATTTATTCATTTTCTCAAGTGCATGATTTATATAAAATTGTGAAAATTTTTTTTCCAGGGCAAAATACAAGGCTTGTTCTCACTCAGGGGAAAAAAAAAAAAAAAGGAAAGAAAACAAATTCACTTTAGAAGGAGCAAAATTAGGTTTGTGTTTTTTACAGAAGTTATGATTTTTAAAGAAAACTTCCACCTGTGCTTCCTGTGTGTGCCAGGAAGGCACTAGTAGGGTATATGAACTTAGATAAGGTTTTCAGAAGTAACAAATACTTTATTTTTTTTCATTCTTCAGATGTTGAAAATTATGTACAAAAGTATCTTGATGCCCCACTATGCTTAGTTTTAGGTCTTTTTTAATTCTCCTCTCTCCAACATGAAGGTTTCTCAGAAAACTTCCTGTCAGTTTGCATAGCCAGATCTAGTTTCTTATCTGAGGTAAGATTTATCAGCTGATAGATTTACACATTAGTGTCATTTTCCAGGGCAATAGTTTTCTTCATATATGTGTGGATCAAAGTCGGCAAGACCAGACTGTACCACCACAGGGATGTTTTCCACTTGCGTTATGGGCAGGGAAAAGAGTGAAAATGGAACATGTGCTGAACGTCACTGGGCTTCTCACAGAAATGTTCTGGGTTAAGCCCTTTTACTGATAAGTTCCTGCATCTGGTGTGATGGTTTAGCAGCGATTTTCAGAAGGTGCTGCTTCCCAAAGGCCCTGTGTTGTTCCCTGCATTGTAGCCTGTGGAGCTGTATGGGGAGAGGATCCTGTTACTCTGTGACTACTTTGGTAATGCTGGTTTCCCCAAATACCCTTTAGAAGTGTTTGGGGACCCAGTGCTGAAGGGTGGCTGCTTATGTAGCAGTAGTATGTCTCATTTTCTGTTGGTCTGGCTTCTGCTGGTAAATCACTCTTACTACAGGCTGAGATAAATGTATTTATTTATGACATTTGAAACTCTAAATCTTCGAAAGACCTGCTGACTGGAACTTGCAAGACATGCAGTTAAACTATATTTATTCAAAGACTGAATTTAAGAGATCTCCTTCTATCCTTATTGAGTTTGGGACTTGCAAACACTTGACCCCCATAGTCAGACTGTTGTGGTACATACATACCTTACATCCCTAGGGGTGTTCAGAGGAGGAAATTACACGTTAGCCAAGCTGTGCTGACCTTCTCATCCTCTGCATTTCTTAGTGTCTTTGTTACATTTCACTGTGCTGATAAATCTTTCCTTTCTCCCAGTTTTTAATCCTTCAAAGATTTTTCTCAATCTTTATTTCAGTTGAAAGGATTTGTTCTTTTTTCCTCTATTTCCCCCTCCTGAGAGTGCTGATACCCCAGGAGCATGTTCAGTTGCAATATTGCATCTCTAGCCAGATGTGGAACGGGATCAGTGATTAATTGCTGATGGGCTAATGGCTTTGCAGTGGCTTAGCCAGCTGTGCAAGGGAGTGCCCTCTACACAGGGCTGGCTGTGCTGAACTGTGTCAAGTCCTTTTGCATACCATTTGTGACCACAATTTCTTTACCATGTTTTATATATTAACATTTAGAATTATTAGTAAATTCAGATCTGCTCATACCCTGTAGATGCACAGACACATCTGACCAATATGATATGCTGGAACAACTGCTGGGAGGAATGTCAGGCTGATAAGAGCTTGTCTGGACACTACAGCTGGTAAAAACACTTAGGTTTTTGCAGAGGGAAAAGAGAAATCCAAAGTAAATGCTTTCTCATTATGGAGCTTACCTCAGAGAAATGTGGAAAGTCAAAATAGAGACACTGCGAAGATAAAAATTAAAAAAACTCCAAATAAATTAAAATTAAATTTGACACTAAACCGACCTCTCCAAAAGGCTCCTTTTCCAAAACCCTCCCTTTCCAAAATGGGAGCTTTTCTGAAAACCCAGATATGAGGTGAAGGACAGACTGAAGCATGCAGCCTGCTGATCCAATGCTTCAGTGAGAACAGATGGTATTCTGAAACAGTCCATTTGTGATCATTCCATAATAAAGATTAAAGTTGCATATTCCCCAGCAGAGGTGCTTTCGGCAGGCTGCCAGTTCACGAGCATGTTCTTGGCCCTCCTCTTCCAGCATTTGACTCTTTTTTGGGGTTTTTTTCAACTTATCTGAACCATATAACTTTCCAATGATAAATCTTCCTATAAAAAGTCAAGATAAAGGAAATACTTTATATTCCCATTGTTTTTCTGTTATAATAGTCAATTAACTACAGTAGGAAACTGCTTTACTGTTCCAGACTGTAATCTCATGGTGGTGTTTTTAGTCATACCTGTGTTGGAGCTGTGCTCTGTTTCCAAGGTGTGTGAGCTTGATAATTACACAATGAATGCAGGGCATTCTCTCATTGAATTTGTCCTTGTGAGCTAAGATGTGTGGGGGTGTTGTAACAAGGCAGCAGCTGTAACTGACATTCTAATCGCAGTTGGGAGTCAGATATAATTTATTTTTTTAAAAAAAAGTTGGCTGCAAAGTGTTATTTTACTGGTTGCAGTGGAGCCATACCCTGCCAGGCTGTGTCGTAGCAGACAACCATGTGATAACCCAGGATAGCAACACTGAAAAGGTAGTACACTGCTTATAATTACCAGCTAATACATGTATTACATCACATTTTGTAGCTTAGTGTGATCTGAATTTTGATGCATTTCCTGTAAAATTGAAAAGCATGTTTTCAGAGGTCCATTCTTTTAAATTATTTTTTACTATGCCATGTCAGTTTTGGAACATTGTCCACATATTTTATTGGTATTACATTTGAAATACATATCTATATGTATGCAAAAAAAGAAGTTTCTAAAGCAAGGCTGGACCTATGAATGCACATACCAGTGTATTACAATAATGCACAACCGCATAGGTGTTTAGAGCTGTATAGAAGGCATTGAGTTCCTACTGTATTTTCATGAGAGTAGATGTTCATTAAAATTGAAATAAATGCTTGCTTTCACCCTTTCTCAATTACTTGCTGTTCAGTAACCACCCAGATGAGGAAGCTTTGTTTGAATTCTGTAACTGTTCTAACACTTGCTGGAATTAGGCCAGTGTTCAATCTGTGAGCTGGAGAATGCTGATCCATACGTCAAGGATGCAGTTAAGGGTACTGAGTGTCTGCGTGGCATGTGCACAGTAATGTGTGTTTCATTCTCCCCATAAATACTGGGTTTCCCATTATGTTAGATAACAAATTTAAATGCCTGCTTACTGTAAATGCCATATATTATCTCTGATGAGATCTGCCTTCCACCACTATTTTAGAAGCCATTAGAGGAACCTTTTTAACATTTAATACTTGGTTGCATTGCTGTGTCACTTGCAGTGATCCCTCACCCCGAGGCTGGTGGCTGTGATGTCACAAATGTGTGTGGTAGGGCTTTTGTAAACAGCACTGAACTATTTTTGAGAATGTGGCCCAGAATAATCCAAAATGTTAGGTAAATACATCTGAAACTCTGAAACAATCAGTAGTTAAGAATTCTGGGTATTGTGTTTACTGAAAGAGATAAAAGGAAAGTACTTGGCTGCTTCTAGAGATTCTTAACTGATGTGGCTAAGATGGTACTGTTTGGTTACAGTACATGGGTGTGCAGGGTCAAATGTATTAGTTGTATTATGTTATTGGAGGCAATTCTGTGGCTTGAATATACTTTAGCATGTTTGTATCATCTCTGGGCAGGCAAAGAAGTAATTCCAAATAGGCCACAGCCTTAAAAGCAAGGTCAGTAAATAAGATTAAAAGATCTTTGAAGACAAGGCTGGAGTGAGAATTGTAATACTTTGTGCTGTGGAAGTAAATTCTGTTCAGAGAGAATTATGACCATGTTAATAAAAAATAGGATATGATAATTTATTAGGTTGTCCCTGAAACACATCATGATCATCAACAGGAATGGCAACTTCAGTGTTCTGCCATGAGAACTCTGTCCTGACAGAGCTTAGTCTCTTTGGATCTTACAGAATACTCCAGTGTCCAGACTTAAACATTCAGATTCCTTATAGGTATAACCCAGGAGAAACTCTGAAAGTACCTGACAGCTCTGCTGGGCTGTATTTCAGCAGCAGTTTGCAAAGGTGGCACATGAAGTTAGTGCTTGAACCAAATTAAATAAATGGTATGTACACATGCAACATGTGTACCTGCTTGTACATTCTTGTTATTGTTAGGTGTGAAACTAGAGCTTTTCTAGGCAAAATTCTGGGCCTCTTCATGTTTCCTTTCTACTTTTCTTTCTTGTATTTTTAAACCACTGTTAAATTATAGAAAGGCAGAAAGCAGCCTACTGCAGGATCGTTAGTGTTATGGTAGCAGACAGCAGCCCTCCCACTTACTGGATTTGGCATTCTACTTTTTTTCTCTCTATCTCTAGCTGAAAACATTTGCTTTTGGACATAAATGTAGTCATGTTGGTATCACATGAAATTTTAAATATGACAGTATGGTTAGCGTAATTCCCAGAGGTGTGTGCTATGTCTAAAGGCAGCAGTGATCTAAACAACTGAAACCTGGGAAGGAGCATGTCTTTGGAAAGAACGTGTAAAAATAAATAGTTTGACACCAGCTCTTAGGTGAATTTAAAGTGTCTAGTAGAAACAGGTCTGAAATAGTTGAAATGGTTTATATATTCTGAGATTTTTAGTCCTGCATGTTTGGTTTGGAAGGGGGTAGAGAGGGAGCCACAGCAAAAATAAACTCACTGTCCACATGTTCACCTGCTGTTACTCAGGGGGAATGTGATTCTGTGACATCTTCCATACCTCTGCTTTGAAATTCATCTAAGGTTACTCAGAAGAGACACTACTTGACTATTTGCATGTAAATCTGGGATGTGGACCGTTGTCCTTACAGGGGTAGGAACTTTCGTGGTTAGAAAGAATTTTTTTCATGATTGGGCACAGCATTTATATCTGTTGTCGCACTCAGGCAGAGTAAAACCATCAGCATAAACAAAGTGGCAAGAAAAACATTACAGAAATACTTAACTATATGTCTGGTTTATTCATTTAATCTTCTTTTTACTCCCTTAATTAGTACTTCAGTCCTCTCTCTCCTTTTTTGGCTGACTCATAATTGGTGTAATTTATATCTGGGTTTACTTCACATTTTGAATTTTTCTGGCTGTATCCCTTTCAGTTGCTGAGTAGATGTAAAACTGATACAAATAATGGAAAGAGCTGCTCCTCATGGATTTAGCAATCAGTTAGGCAAATGTTTACATGAAGGCACCTGTATTCCTTCGGAGGTTCCGATCTCTACATAAAATCTAGACTGGAATTTCTCTGTACCTTAAAGTAGACACTGTTTAGTTACATTAAACACAGTGTTTGCCAGGAGCCCGGTGTGAAGCTTTCCCCGGTGTGCTTTTGTTCTTCCTACAGCAGGTGTGTGAGTAACTTGAAAGCAAAGGGATCTCCCTGGGAAGGGCAGACCCGAGCAGGCAGCGGGAGCTGTGCTTTGGGCAGTCACTGAGAGCACTGAAGAGTAACTACAAATACAAGGGGTTTGTTGCCTTCCAGTTTTACACTGTTAGTTACTGCGAGATGAATGGCAGCAGAGGCAAGACATTCCCCATTGCCTCTTTCTTGTGAAAGCTGTGAAACAGCTTTTGAATGTGCCTGCATCATTGCGGGGTTGTTTCCTTCTAACTCGGGCTTGTTTCTCTCATCTCTGTGATTTCATTACTACTGTGAGATCACTCTGTGCAAGGACTGATTTAATACATGGGGATAGGTCTTCAGTTGGTGTAAGTCAGCCTTTAATGGTCTGGGAGTTAGTTTTACATCACATTATGGTTCAGTGTTTATCTCTAAGCTTAAAATTTGGAAACCAAACAATTTATGTTGCACCCATTTCACACTGGTTTACATAACAAATATTTTAAACCAATGGTCTGCTTGGACCTTAATTTTCAGGTAGTCTTCAGTTACACCCAGGCAAATAACCACAGTGTTATTGACCATGGGCTGTTCCAGACAGATTTTAATTCATAAAATTGCTTTACTCTAGACAAGCACCTTGTTTGCTGCTCCGTGCCTTTGGCCACTGCAGCTGATTGCCAAGATCTGTGCATAAGAAAAGGCATATCTGTTCTCATCTTCCTTTCCTGCTCTGACTCATTCCAGGTTGCCACAATCAAGTATTTGTAGCATCATTTTGTTACTGCACAAATGAGTTTGGTGTCACAGAATCACTGTTTTCTTACTGTGCCTGTAGTTTAGAAGGAGCTGACTGTGATTAGGAGGGAGTAGATTCTGTGGTACACGTGCAGTCTTGGAAATCAGCAGTGATAAGGTAGAGAACACATAAGAAGAAATAATTTTAAATAGAATTGTTTAAAGTTATGATTTGAAGGTGATGACTGAATAAATTACCTGACTGTGATGCTATATGAAAGATAAGAGGCAATTTGTGCACCTAAGGTATATTTGTCCTAAAGAGATGAAGTAGGATTAAGAGTATTTATATCCAACTTGAATTAGCTGTCAACTTGACTACAGAACATTTTGTTGACTGATAGAAACATTCAAAGAGATTGGATTTCAGTGCTGACTAAGAGCAAATCCAAACATAAGAGTTAACATGTAAGAAGTCCTAGCACAAGTCTCAAAACCATGTATTGTTCTCAGGGGTCCCTGTTAACCCCTCTGGGCTGATACAGACATTTGTCGAGTTGCATCATAGCCAGAATGGCTTAAATTATTATAGTTAGAAACAAAATAACTGCCTTTGGTGGCCATAAGAAATGTCTGGATTTTGTAAACCCAGATTGCTTCCCAGGGAACCTTTGCAGAGCTGCTGCCTGCCCCTCACCCAGCTTCTGCTGGAAGGCCACAGTGTGAGCTGGCAGGGAACTGCAGGGAGACCTCAGACTCATTGCTGGGGGAAGATTTCTCCCTGGGCACTGGTTTAACTTGCAGGTTTCCCTTGGCAGTCACTCAGAGAGATGTGCAGGACTGTGGCCCTGTGGTGGGAGCTGCCTGCAGCACGTGGCTGTGCCCTCCTGCCTCAGTTTGGCCCTAAATTTTGAGCCTGTATCAAGCAGTCATGAATAATCCGTGCTTGACTTGGAATGCACTTCTTATTAAAGTGGATAAAGGAACTAGACACCTGAAAAAAAAAGCTTTTCCCCATGTCTAATGAAACTGTTGGATGTTGAACAGAAGTTCATACTCTTCTTGGCTGCTGGGGTGATGTTGTGGAGTCCCAGCAACAGCAGTACAAGCAGATATGCTCTGTAAGCAGTAGAGCTGTTTTAGATATTTTTTTTCTAAACACAAACTTAAGAAAATTAAACCCCAGAATTTGCATTACTGAAGCATAAAAATTAACAGTCCAAATTCGGTGCAAAAAATGTGTCATGTATCAAACAGTGTTTCAACAATTTTCTTCATAGTATTCCATGCCCAGTTACAATGTGACTGTTAATGCAAATACTGTTACTTCAGAACCCTGTGAGGATTATATTATTCTTATCAGTGTTAGATGTCCAAATATTAACTTTGAAAATGTCAGAAGATACACACAGAGAATATGATTTAATGATACTGAGAAACCACAGCATATTTTGAAGGTTTAAATTTTAGGTTTGTCTTAATTAACACCAGCTCTTATTGAATATGCACTAGTTGTTTTGGTGGGGGGTTTTTGTGTTG